>JANHZU010002498.1:26021-37286 GCA_032468055.1 Acrochordus granulatus | reverse complement strand
GATTCAATTACCCTGGACGAGTGAGAGTCTTCACAGACATGTTAACAATGGTGAATTTGGTCTTGCCTTAGGCTATCATATCCAGTTGCAAACTTTCAGAAACCACCCAATACAGAAAACTGTCATTCTCCACTGCCACCTAGTGTCATAATTTTTGGACCTCAGATACAGTAGCTTTAATACAGACCATTTTGGTGCAATAAAATTTTATTTTCTTTTGAACAAGATAAGCTGGTGTCACCCAATAATAAAAACCAGTCTGCTGAGAGCAATGCAAACCCTGCAAAAGGAGTCCTATTGTCATCTTCACCTTGTGTGGTAAAAATCCAGCCACCTACTCCAGGAAGAGGCGCACCTTTCTCTAGTCAACTCAAACATGGATCTTATCCAAGGCAACCTCATTCTGGAATCGAAGGTGGGAAACTACGTATCAATGGCGTAGAAGTAACAATGAGGTCCACTAGATCATAAGCCTAACGATACTTAATGGACTTGGTCATTTTACAAAATTGTCCCAGTATCTAGAAATTTAAGAGCTTTGTTATGCAATGAACAATAGCTGCAATAGGTCCCACCTACCTTGGAAAAGTGATGAGGAAAGTTCATATTCAGCGATGAAATGTTTTGCCAACTCCACATCTCACCAATTTCTTCTTATATATATTCACGAATAGTTTACTTAAGCTGTTAAGACACTACTGAGTTAGAGATGGCAACGTGGAGAGGGAAAGGTCCAGTTCAGCAGTACTGATAGGACTGTACCTGACTGAAATATCTAGAATCGTAACTATAAATCTGTTTCAAAAATAAGTAACAGCAGCTTTTGACAAAAGGGTAAAATTACTCGAGTTATGATTCCAGCAGTCTACTGAATCCCATTCCATCATCATACAACATATGGGCAAAACTACCAGCCCCTCAGAAGTTGGTTCTAAAATTAATGAATACCTGACCCTTGTAATCTAAATTGTTAGCAAAACATTACGATTCATAACAAAAGTAGCTGGCCCTTCAAAATCTGACTTCTCTGACTGGTCTTGTGTTCCATATGGCATCTTGCTCACAATACTAGGCACCATCCTGGCTGTCAGAGCCCTCTGGGATCCCATCTACGAGTCCAATTGGGAAGTGCATCGCTTTTTTCCCCCCTCAGGTCATAATGGGAGCTGGCAGGAGGCACAAGCCCTGCCATTTGGCTCATCTCTGCTAAGAGTTCCCTTTTACTTCTATTCAACAGAAATGCTTTCCATTAACTAGCTTATATTTACTCTATTTCCCGTTGACATAGAAAATACATTATACACAGAATCATTTGTAATATCAACTATATTAATTTGTAATAATTGAACATGACAAGCAGAATCTTTTGATAATGCATCAGCAGCAGCATTTTTAATTAACTCATACAAGTTTATTTTTGTATAGGACTTTTTGGGTAAGGTGTATTTTCTATAGTACATTTCTATATTATGTAGTCTGACTCGATTACACCTATCCAAAGCTGTAAGAAATAGGAATCAATTGTAGTAAAATTATAATACAGTAGTTCAGAATTTATGAAGCATACCTATTTTCAAGGTTAGTACAAGCTATCCTTATACAAAATACATTTAAACTTGTATTATGTCTCACACCACCAAATACAAGAGGCACAGGAAACAAAATTTCATAAAGAACTCATATTACATAACACATTTTTTTTTCAGTAGTCTTTGTTCAGAAAATAGTGCTTGTATGCATCTTTCTTGAATGTAAGAAAATTAAGATCCCACTAAGGGATCTAAGCTTAGAATAAGCTTTGATATTGTTTTTAAAAAAGCACGCAGGAAATGTGTTTTAAGTTCACAATAAAACTATTCAAAAGCACTGAAATCTTTGAAGTATTCATTCTAACAGTGATGAAATTCTTGGAGCAGTTTCAGTTCGCTTTCCATAACTAGTTTACCTAGAATTAGGATATCTGAAGCAGCTTAAGATTTGTTCAGAGATCATAACAAACATGCGTTATTCTGATCTTAAATGCATTCTGTACTTGAAACATTTTGTATACCTTAGAAAGCTTTTTAGCCAAATACCTATCACAAGTTAAAGAAAATCCTAGATTAACCAAAACAAATGTGTTCTGAAAGTCAATTACTTTCCTCTATTCCTATCTGCAGCATAATGCAATGTGATAAGGCAAAGTATTTTT
This sequence comes from Acrochordus granulatus, assembly GCA_032468055.1. Taxonomy (NCBI): domain Eukaryota; kingdom Metazoa; phylum Chordata; class Lepidosauria; order Squamata; family Acrochordidae; genus Acrochordus; species Acrochordus granulatus. Next base: position 35,095 of record JANHZU010002498.1, on the reverse strand, counting down.
GTTCTATTTTAGAACGTGGAAAGTTTTTTAAAAAATGTTTGCCAGTTAATTTAGCTAACAAAATGTTATTTAGGTGAATGTCAGATAGTTTGAATCACATAGTTAAAGTTATACTGTTTTTTTTAAAAAACTCACCTTAAAGAAACATCAATTGGTACTAGTCATACACAGTATTACCTTTAATCTGCTTGACCTATTTAGTACTTGTAGTATTGTAGAAGTTACTGAAATTCAAACACTTATGTAATACAGCAGAAATTTAGAATCTCAACTACAGGCCTTTGTATAGAAGCCTAGATTAAGGTTTGCCCCTTCACAAATCCTACCCAACCTGTCTTCTGTATCAAAGAGGAAAAAACACTCACTTCATTCCTTTGTCTGAGCACAGAAATGGTATCAAAAAGCAATGGGGCAGAATTCAGGGAATAAAACTGTTCCTTTTCTCAAACCTGCAATGTGACATGCCATTTGTTTGAGATGGATGCAATTCCCTTTCTAAGGTACTTGGCAAAAACTTCTGGTGACTGCAGTGATGCCATTTTCTGGAAAACAGCACTAGCTTTCAACTTCCCAGCCCTGACATTTCCCAAGTGAACTCCCTCCTTTCAATCAGGGCTAATCTTACATAACTTCCCATATCAACCAAAATATAAGAAAAGAAACCAATCATAAGTAAGAAGGAAGATATTTTATTTTTCAACTGTAGCTCTGGAACTGCTATTGCTGAATTAAGACCATTCTGTGGCAGTCCCAACCCACTCGGTGGCCTGAGCAGTGGGAGCTGCAGACCAGTCTTCAGTGGCAGTCTGTGAACTCCAATCCTCTGAAAGACAAAATTGCATTGGATTTTGAAAATATAACTTACATCCTCAATTTTCATTACAATCTTTTTGAGATAATTCTCTGTGATTAACAACTGTATTTCAAATTACAAATATTGGAAATTGGTATTACAAATGGTTGCACTAAGGTGAATAGAATCAAAGCCATTTCAACTGAATGTAAAAAGGAGAAGTGTAAAATATGTGCACGAACAAATGGCCCACTTTCATGTGGATCAAATTATTTTAAGGGGCAAATCTTAATATAAGCCCTCTAGAAGGATCTTGATGCATCCTGGATGAAATAAGGCTCTTGTGGAATAGGAATATTTCAGAAGCACTTGAAACAGCTTCTGATTTTAAGGATTTAGTTCAAGTAACTGCCAAACCGCTCCCTGCCCCAAGCAACAAGATACAGAGAATGTTTGATATAGTCTTGAGGAAACAGGAGATTCTACAGGTTTTTGGAATACTGTACTCCTGTATCAGTTAAACATCCCTAGAAGACAACTTTCAGCTGATAAGACCATCTAATTCAACTATAACTTCCTGTTTTATCTCCCATCAAAAAAAAATTTCTCCTTCCCAAGGCAACTAGTAGAGCCAAACTACCTTTCTGTGTATTTTAAATGAAGGTGGTGCTTCTGAAATAGGAAAAGCTGTGCTATATTTGATATTAAAAATTCCAATATATGTAAATGGAGGCGTCTTTAAAAACTGTTGAGAGGCAATTGGAAAAGGGAGAATAAAGAAAGCAAATTGAATAAATTAATAGAGAATGAGAATGGATGTCTGAGCTGCATATCCCCTTGTTTTAGATACTGGCTTCTACCCACTTTGTCAAACCTTGAGTAACTGTAAAATTCATTTCTGGAATCTCACTCCCCTCACAAAGAAATTTATCAAGTGTAAAAAGGTAAATGTTTCCCTGCCAGTTTAGGTGGCTGGCATGACTAGATGCCAAGGGCACAGAGACACTGTTACCTTTCCCACTGAAGTAGGTAGTTCCTATTCATCTACTTGCATTTGCATGCTTCCAAACCACTAGGTTGGTAGGAGCTGAGGTGGACAACAGGAGTTCACCCTGTTGCATGGTAGCACCAGGTATCAAACTTGGGCTGCCAACCTTCCAGCTGACAAGCCAAATGTCTTAATTGCTTGCGCCACCACACCTCCTTTTATCAATTATAATATATAAATAAAACCCTTTACCATAATTTAAAATCGCTGTATATGATACATTGTCAAGGTTTTTCTCAATTAAATTTCTCAAGCTACTTACCAGTTGGGTAAGGCTGTATTGGGACAGAAGGCACTTGCACCCCTTCAGACCAATCAGATACCTCAGGCTGGGGAGGTGCAGTGAATTCAGGGGCAGGTGCTGTCCATTCACCCTGGAACTCCTCCTTAGTAACTGCCTTATCAGCTGCAGCCTGTTCTTCTTTTTCAATCTGAACAAGAGGCAACTAAGTTACAACTATAAAGTTTTCTGGATAGCACCCAAAACTTTCTGAATCTACATTTTGAAAATAAGGATGATTTAGTACACTTTTATTGTACTAAATCACTGATGCAGATACATAAGCAAAATACCTCTTTGATGTATCTACTTTAATATTTCCCTTTTCAGTGCTGTGGATGCCAGACCACAGGTTGTAGAAAATATAAGACATATTACTAATCTAAAACACTTATTTATAATAATAAAGATAAACATAAATCTGGTCAAATATATGTGAATGTTACATTTTTACCTCATCTGGATCTCGGTAGAAGTAGAGATCGGGCATGACCTCCCATGGGTGCTCACGGGAAATAGTGCCACGCATTCGCAGGACTTCACGAGCCAACATCCACCACATCAGACCAACTGAATGAGCTCCCTGAACATTAATTAGATATTTGTCAGTTAGATCTTAAACACATTCATTTAAGTTCATGAATAACCATTTAACTGAATTTGAATAAAAGGATCATGCTGTTCAATAAATAAGAAACCAAAATACAGTTTCACACCAATTCATCCACCCTACCTGATTTCCTTTACCTATCAATTTTTGACTGCTTCTTGTAAACATGTAGCAAGAATTACTATCAAACCCCATTCATTGAACCAGAGAGATTCTTATGGTGTTAGCGAAAAAACTTGCAAAGGGTGATGTAGCACACTTCCTACACTCAGAAGTTCTTTGGACAGAAACCATCCTCAATTCTGAGCTCTAACAGTGTGCATGTGTTTCTTTCCCTCCAAAAATGTTTACCTCATCAAAACTAACTTTTGTATCAGAACTATTTTAAAATTTTGCAGAAGCACAACTAAAAACATTTAAAAAAAACTACAGATGCTTGTATTAGACGATCTTACCTTGTTGTTGCAGGGAATAGCAATATCCACATAACGTAGAGGAGAATCTGTATTGCATAAGGCAATGGTGGGGATGTTTACATAAGATGCTTCAGTCAGAGGCTGATGATCAGCTCTTGGATCAGTGACCACCAAAAGACGGGGTTCACGAAAAGCTGCCTGGATCTGGTTGGTGAACGTGCCAGGAGTGAAACGGCCAGCAATTGGAGTTGCACCAGTAGCTGCGGCAAATTTCAAAACAGCACGCTATAATGGGGAGATAAAACACTTGACAAAATAGATGTTTTTACTGATCATTCCCCCAAATCAATAAAGCAATTATTTATTTTCCAAGTACAAATAGTAACTGTTCTGAATTAGGAATGTTATTTTGAAACACCAGACACAATTATATTTGGGTTATTTGTCAAAAGTTTGGCTTAAATATTTCCAGAAAATTTATATTAATATAAGAATATTTGTTCTTAGCTAGTTTCTTAACAAGCCATACATACTATCAGGATACAATTTTCATCTTCTGGCCAAGTATATCCATACCTGCCCAGTATTCCTGGAGGAAATAACACTGACATCAGCTGGATTCTCAATAGCAACGATGGCACGGGCTGCCAACAGCAGTTTTTCCCAGGTTCTCTTCAAATTGATGATGTAAATACCTCAATAAAGGATTTTCAATTAAATATATGAATGCTCAACAAATTACACAAACTCCAACCATTTGTCCTTCTTTGCTACTATTGCCTTCAAAATCGGCATGTGGCAGGAACTACTATCAAACCCCAGTCACAAAGATGAACTCTACTGATGTTAGCGAAAATCCTGCCAGAATTTATTCTAGCACACTTCCGACACTCAAGAGTTAACTGGCCAGAAACTGGTCTCAGCTCCAAGTTTTAATAGTGTGCAGTCAAAACACAATGGATAACATGCCAAGTTGCCTATTCTAAGTCCATCCTTGATTTCAGAACAATTCATCTTTGATAATGCTCTATGAAAAATATCAGCATCATGTAAGGGAGAATTGACCCTGTACCACTTAATTTTAAACAAGGCCTGTAAATTAGAGGATGGGATGCTTCAGCTGATGACCAGTTCTATAACTATTATTCTGACATGGAGAGAAACTAGCCCAAATTAAGCTTGATCAGGGCCTACTTGAAACAAAGTTTTAAACATGTTTTTTCTTTGGCAGTGGAAGGAAGACTCGGGAGAAAATATTAGAACTTAGAAATTCCTAAAGCATATTCCACTGTTGTGCATGATGATGATTCTGACAGCACTAATTTAAAGTGAAGCCTATAATTAACAACAATTTTTTAAAATCCCATATTTTTACCATCACTTTTTCTTTTGTAAATATATTGTTCCATCTGAAAATCTAGATTGGTGCCTCCCAAATGGGTTCCTGCAGCAAGGAATTTGAGGACATCTTCCTCCTTCATCTGTAGAACATCAAGGCCTCCGGACATTACAAATATTTCCTTTTAAAGCAACGACAGGAAACCTAGAAAATCAGCAAAGTTAACTATTATTTTAATACATGCTTTAATCATTATTGCCAAACTATAAAATGGAAGGAATAGCAATCTATCAAAAGCACTGAAAAGTGCAGAGAAAATTTAAACTTGGTTTATCAAAAGAAGTTCTGGCACTTAGCTGAAGTTGTAATCTAAAAAATATACCACAGCAATCACAATATTTTTAATCTCTGCTCATTCAATGTATCAGGTACTTTTCTCGACAAAGCTACAGAAGGAAGCATACTTGCTAGGCTGTGAATACTTCAAAAATTGGTTAGAAATGGTTTGACTATAATTAAATACAACAGCTGTTATTCATTTAGGCATATGCATCTTCACTCTTCTACAGGAGGCTAAAAAGATACACCTATGAAGATGTATTGTATTGTTTTAATGAATTTATTCTAGTTCTTAGAATGAAGTCAAACTGATACTGCTCCTAAGGAACTTCAATTAAAACTGACATCTTTAAGAAGAAACGTGAGTTTTTTCTGAAAAAGATTCGAAGGAGGCTATTCCTTCCAAAAGCTCAATCTATGCACCAATTCCCACCTTTCATATTATTTGGGATAACTCGTAGTAGCCGGAAAATGAGCAAAAATTGAGTTATTTTCATGGTCAATCTTGTGATGTCTGGGCTACAGATGGGACCGACGAAGCAAACACCCAAATGTTTTGCATTACTGTACTTATAGATCACAAACTCAAGCAGATTAGCTACACGGCTTTCCATCCTACTTATTTCCAGTACTGCTATTGCGATTTTGAACTCGAGGAAGACCTAAAGAGCGGACACCGCTCTGTTCGGAGAACTCCCAGAAGCATCAGAAGCGCCATTTTAGGACAAGCGCATTCTGCAAACCAGGCCAAGCGGGAAGCCTGAAACACGCGGGGCAGCCCAGCCCTTTCGGTAACCCGAGGCAGCGGCACCTTCCCAACGCCGCAGCCGTCGCTTCCCACCGCCAGCTACTTTGCGCGGCGGAAGCGAGCACAATCCCTCCTCTAAACACGCGTTAGGCGACTCACGAGGTGACAACGCCGTATGAAGGACACGCTGAGAACGAAGACAAAGAGGACCGCGATCGCCGATCATGCGTATATATACCCCGCGTGCCTACCAATCGCAAAGTCTTTCTCCAAGAAGGAAGTGACGTTACGAGCTTTAGTTTCCGGGCCATGATGGAATTCACAATCACTTCCGTTCTTCCTGAGCAGCGCCATATGTGGGGATGCTGCAATAAGGAAGGGAATCTTATAGTCTATAACCGCGTTTCTCAAACTTGGGCACTTTAGAAGTTTGCTGCGGAATTCTGGGAGTTGAAGTCCACACTCCTCAATTTCAGAAACACCAGTTACGAGCTTGACAGCAAAAGGCCTGATCGACCTTTGAAAAGGGTCACAGCGCTCGCTCTTACTAATACGGCTTTCTCTTTGAAAACTGCGCCGTTAAGTTGTACTCTTTGCGGGTTTCTTGGCCCCATTGTCCTTACACTGGATCGATGGCAAACATTTCTAGTCATGCTCCCACATCAGAGATGGCCAGGCGTAGAGAATTACGAGTCACGACCTTGCATTGAGCTCGGGCGTTTTCTGAAGAGCGGTTTCTAACGGAAGAAAATGGCGTATAACGCGTTTCTTAGAATTATTCGAAAATCAGGGATGGTTTTCAAACGAATTACAATATGATTAAAATTTACTCGACTGCCAATGATTCTGGGAAATTTACAATTAAAAAGTAAGAATTCAAGATTGTGCAGCCTTTTTGCATGAGTCGAGTCTGTGATCTGCTGTTTCTTCTGCTTCTTTGCACAATCTGCACTTTGCAACATTTGAGATTTTTCAATTCTGGCCTTAATTATATGCATTAAAATAACTTTGCTCTTGAGAAATCAAAATTAAGCCTTGGTTTCTGTCTTTAATGTTTAAGGTGCAAATCATTGCCAGGTTTTTTTATCCTTTTCTCCATCCTTTGTAGTTGACTACATGCTTTTCCTTGTCACTGTATGTTTTAATTACATTATTTCAATATTTGTATTTTGTTTCCTGAATATTCAGTAAATCCCCATTTTTAATTTGCATAGAACATGCTTGTTCTATCTAGGCTCTTTTAAATCAGTCAATGCATGCTTGCCAATTTGACTTGAAGTAAGCCTCTGCCTCCATTTCTTCAGAGCAGGATTAACAATGACAATGATGATGAACAAAAATAGAACAAAAATAAAGAGTAAAACCATATACCATGGCCTATAGTCCAAATTACAGTTCACAATATCCCATGAGAAAAATTCAAACTAAAGGTAGTGCCATTAAGAATGGCAGTAATGCTGACAAGATACAATTCAAAAACCATTCAACATGTAACAAAATGGCTACATCTACATACAACATGCCTGCCACAGTATCTTCAGACATGCTGGCTCTTCTGCTAGGAAACAGAGATGAGCACTGCTCCCTAGAGTCATCCTTCACTGGCAGGGAAAATCTTTTAACTTTTTTACACACAACATAGAAATCTTGACAGGATTATTGGTATCTCAATGATCCTGGCAGAATACTATTAAACACACCAAGAATCTTTCCTGCTCAATAACCACACAATGCTTCATCATTACTGAAATAAATGGAAGGGTAAAATAGGAACCAAGGAAGAATGCAACTAATTATTCTAATTTTTAACATTTCATTTTGTATTTAAAGAAATAGTGCTTCATGGATTATTCTGATGAATTAATTTGAGAAATAGCATAACTGACTTATTGGCATCCTGAGGAGAACCGCAATACATCTTTCTGCAGGTTTTCCATATCTCTTCAGATCTCTAGCACTGATTCACAGATTAGCAGTTCTTACCTGTGTGTGGCAGCAAACACTATCCATGTACATCATTTTTTCTTCAGTCTTATTGTTGATCTTATGTTTTTCCTACAGATTAGCATCAAATCAAGAACAGGGTGATCCTATTGATCCTTCTTCCACCCTCTGAAATTAAATACTGTCAGGCAGAAAAGTAGGAATTTCCTGGAGCAATTATTTTTGAAGGCTTTGTTACATGTTATTAGTTACTATAATTTAAATGTTTCCACACTAATTTGTTATTTTTCTTGATGTAATATACTGCCCCGTTAGAAAAATTAAAATTTAAGACAGAATAGCCCACATAACTGTGTCACATGAATGGCAGGTAACCAACTGAAAAAAAACTGGGTTTTTTTAGAAATGTTACTATTCCAATTTATTATTCAAAAAATATATAAGACGGACTCTTACTAGCACTTGCAGCTAGTTCCATTCTTTATTCTGAAGATATCCAGAGGTTGTCATGATAAAAAAAATGTCTGCACCCAACTGATAAATCACCTGGGACTAGCTGATATGTTTATCAGCAGACAGCATGCTAGTTTTCACAGCACATCCAATACATCACTATTTTTATTTCAGTTTTTGTCTCAGTAATATTACTTGGAGAGCCAGTTTGGTCTAGTGATCGAGGCATCAGGTTAGAAACCAGGAGACTGTGAGTTCTAATTCTGCTTTAGATGTGAAAGCCAGGAGAGAGGCTTTGGGCCAATAATTCTCAGCCCTACTCTCCTCACAGGGGAGTTATGGAGAAAATAGGAAGAGGAAGGAGTAGTAGTGCATAAGGCTTCTGGATCGCAGAGCTTAACAGCTTTAGTCCTGGATGGGGTAGCACTGCCTCAGACTCAGTCTGCAGTCTAGAGTCTCAGACTCAGTCTGAGTCTCAGACTCAGTCTGGATCCTATCTGGGGGTTCTAAACTCATGACTCCTGCTCAGTGACAGCCATGGCAAGGAAACCTTTGCACAACTTCATGTTATGCACCAGTTGCAACTGTTCCTGGATCAGGAGTCCTTGCACTATGTCACTCATGGTCATGCTCTGGATCCTATCAGCCAGGGGATTTTGGCTGGCAGTGTCCAGAAGAGCCTTTTCAACCACACTTCCACCCTGTGGAACATCATATCTTCTGAGGTGAGATTGCCCCCACCTTTCTGGCCTTTCACAAAAGATTAAAAACTTGTTTTTGTGGACTGGACTGGCACCCAGATGGTGGTTGCTTTTTGACTGGACTGGAACATCTCAGATGGTTTTGCACCATCTGAGAGGTGGCTTTTATATTAGAAGTCTCAGTCTCCATTCCAGCCATGTCCCTTGTTTATTCTTCATTTTTACTAATTTTCATTATTATTTTTATTATTCCAGTTTTTACTATCATTTTATTGTAAGTCACCCAGTGTTGCTTGTGAAGATGGGCAGTGAATAAATTCAGTAAATAAATAAGGTATGTTCTCTGTCTTGTTTTTAAATATAATACAAGTGAGGTTTAAAACAGCAAAACTGTTCTATGAAA
>JANHZU010002493.1:0-15695 GCA_032468055.1 Acrochordus granulatus | reverse complement strand
TGCCAGTCCGACCCGCTCCGGTCCGTCGGCTTTTCGCGCTGGTGCAAGCAGCCTCCCGCGGGTGGGGGACGTTCGGGCGCCCCCTCGGAGCGGCCCCTCCTCTCGCCCGTGACGTCAGCAGCCCGGCTGCGGCTCCCCGCTCTTGGCCGCAATCGGAGTCCGGGCGCGGTGCGGGCACCATGGGCTGCGGACGGCTGGGCGCCCTCGCGCTGGGCTGCCTCCTGCTCGCCAGCTACTGCGGCGGAGGTGAGTGGGGGGCGCGGCGGGGTGAGAGGCGCACTCCCAGCCCCCGGCGGGGTCGAGCCTCCTTCCGCGCCCCGGTTGCACCGGGCTCGCGGGGTCGGTGCCGCGCTCCCCCACCCCGCGCGCGGCTCCTTTCCACGGCGACGGGCGAGGGGCGGCTGGCCGAGCGCCTCCGCTCCAGTCGAGCCCGGGGAGGCGCGTGGGAGGGGCGCCCGGCCGGGAAGGCGCCTGCACGGGGGGCGTCTGGCCCGGGAGCGCGGCCGCCGACCTGCCCGGGGATGGCTTCGGCCGGGCCGGGCCGGTGCCAAAGAAGCGAGGCGCGTTTCTCTCGCTGCACCGCTGGCGAACACCCCGCTCCCTCTTCCCGCCGGCCCCCGCCTCTCCCCTACTCCAAGGTGCAGCAGCTGCTACAACCGTTTTGCAACTAGTGGGAGGAAAATGGGGCGGGGTGCGCTTGGGCGCAAAAAAGGAAAAGGCGCGAGGCGCCGGAGTTGGGGAGCCGAGGGGTTTTGGCTTGAACGCAGCCCCTGCAAGACCCCCGCCCGTCCCCCTCTGCGAAGGGGCGGCTCCCCGACCTCGCTTTGATTTACGACCTGCTTGCTGGGCGCGTTGCCCATCAATCAATGGAGCACCGCCGGCTCTGGTGGGGAAAAGGCGGCGGAAGGCGGGTGGGCGAAAGGGATCCGGTTTCTGGCCCCCCTCGGGTAGTAGGAAGGGGATTCCCCAGGACGACCCCCTCGCCTCGCCCCCGCCCCGCTTCCCAGGCGCTGAGCCTGAAGGGGGCGGCTTTGCTGCAGTCTCAGCCGGGGGCTTTTCGCAAGCCCTTCTCGGCCGGGGCTCAGGACAGCGCCCCTCCCCGATAGTTTGCTATTGCAACGTCCGCGTTCGCTGGCTGGGGAGAATGAGCCCTGTCCAGCCCGTTGAGCAGATCCCCAACAGAGCGCCCTCGACTCGCTTCCAACCGCGTTGAGTCGAAGGAGGCGTTGTGACGCCGCCCGGCAACTTGGGGAGGGGAAAGGCACGTCTTTCGTGGGGTTCGGGAGCCCCTCCACGCCCCTCTGCTTGTTGCAAAGGCGGTTGCGCCAGGAAGGGAGGAGCTGAGCCCCGCACCGGCTGCTCCGCAAAATGGTCTGGCTGGAAGCTGGGAGGTGGGGATGAGGCTGGGGGCTGGAGACCCCCCTTCTCAATTCTGCAACCTTTGTTCTAACTTGCCTGCGAAGAATCGCAGCTGAGCCTCCTTTTCTTTCCGAGAGGGGGAACGGGGCTTTCTCCCCCAGTGGGAAAAGCACAGCACTGGTTGGCGGCTTCGGAGGCTTGTGGTGGTGCCAATCAGCGTCCCCACCCAAGGCAGGTGGGTCTGCTGATTGTCCTCCCCGGCCCTTCCCTGCTCTTGGGAGCAGGGCATGGGGGGGTGGGATTCTGGGCACATGCCTCCCACCCCCAGCTTGGCACTCTTGAGCTCCCCGTTGGGCCGAACCTTGGGGAGCCACGGAGGCATCTTTTTGACATCTGATGCCGGTGTCGCCTGCGGCTGGGCGGGTGATGCTCTCCAAGGCTGTGGTGCCTCTGCTCGTCCCCACTCAGCAGTGCCAGCCTCTGCGCTCCTCCGTCTGCCAGTCCACCCTTAATTCAAGATGGCAGAAATCTCAAAAATCCAAGGGCAAGGAGATAAGATTTTGGGGCAAGGAGGCCACCTCACCCTCTCTGCTCAGCGCAGCCTCCTCTCCTGTCAAAGCCTTCTCGCCCTTTGCAAAATTAGCTGACATCTCCTTTGCTTTTACAAGTGCTGGGTCATGTTCATGAAGGAAGGTGTGGGTTTTTCTTTTGTTTTTCCACTTCTGGTTATGTACTATGAAGATTTGTTATCAGGAAGATGTTTCATAAAACGAACAAGGTATTTAAATAAAAAGGGCCGTGTTTTTACCAGTTTTGCTTATTTCTCAGGGAAGTATTTATAACCAGAGGAGGGTGCCAAAAAAATTCCAGGGCCGTGCTTGGCATGGGAACAGGCTGTACATTAAAATATGTTAACAGTTGTTAAGGAAGGAGAGGAAGAGATGAGTGTGCTTTGAATCGGCAATTGGAAAATGGGGACACGAGTCCTGTGGGCAGCTTTAGTTTGCAAATCTTATAGTTCTTTTAATTAATAAGAATTGTACGATGGGAAAGGAAAGTGCCAGCCTCCGATATTATTCTGTTGGAAATGTTCTGTGGAAATAAAATTAGTATGTGGCTACAGCGCAATGCTTTGTTCATTGCTAGAGGGTAAAGACAAAGAAAAACTCAGGTGATAGAGAATATACTGGGGATTGACTAAATGGGGAAAAGCTTCGTCAACTTGCTTTCTGCATAAACCATATTTTATGCTTGGCCACGCCCTTCCTAACATCCATTTTGTGAAACTGCTCACAGCCCTTAGAAGGACGCTTGTGCACTTTATTTATGCAATTTCAATAAGAGCAGTTTGCAGTATTCCAGTTAAAATCAAATCAATGTGTAGGGCAAAATTCATAAAATCCTAACATCAGATACATAAATGCAGCAATAAAACCACAGTTCTTTGGCATCCTTTCTCCAAGAAATGCATTAAAGATGAAAATCTTTACAAAAATGGTTTGGTTTAGCTGCTTTTCTGAATGTTAGAAGTGAAGGAACAATGCAAATCTCTTGGGGGAGGCTTTTCTTATGGGGAGAGATAACCCTGTAATGGGAAAAAATCACTGGTCTTTGGCCCTTTCTAGTCTTTATCTGAAGGGAGATCCTCTGCACTGCACACGGAAATATCCTGGCTGGACACCTGGCTACCACCAGTTTAAGGAGAAGCAGGTAAGGTGATGGCAAGGAGGCCTTGGGCTGAGATGCCAGAAGCCTCATGCAGCCTGGCGTGTGGTCATCTTTCGGAAGAAACTGGCCTTTCTCAGTGGAGAAAGGAACATTGCAAACAGGTCTGTCTGCGACCAGAAGTTTTGGAGACTTGGTTTCCACAACTTCCTACGGATGTTTGCTTGCTGCTTTTTCTGGTTCTCTGTACAGATGGTTCTCAGCTGAACTAACTAACTTTATGCAGACCGGTTTCCTGTCTTTACCAAGTCCTCTGACCCTTGGATTGCTGAGTGGCTATAACTTTTGGACCGCGTTTCGGTTTAAAAATTTATTTTTTAATTCTTTAATTCTTTCACCCCATCTTGAGTAGAACAAGAGGGCGTGTGTGTGATGCACCTTTGAAAGTGTGGAAGAATCTCATGTCAAATGAGAACAATTTGCAACTGGTGTCCCAGCAGGGAGATGAGCTCTTATGTTGCCCTCATCCCAGATCTAAGCCATGTGTATCTGTAAAGCAGTCACAACTTTTTACATCTTCTATTGGCATTCCTTTTTCCACCCTTGTTGTGTTGATGAGACCTCTCCTCCTGGCCAACCTCTCTTCTCCTTTAGCAGTGCACCTGAGCATGGTCTTACCATCCGGGACACAGGGCAAAATGCCTGCTAAGAATTCTTTCCAATTTGGAAAAATGGTTGGACACACCTTGTAGGAAGGAACCTTTGTGTGTCATCTTTGTTTGGCATCTACTTCTTTCCTTCTCCTGTGTCACAGATTTGGCAGGCTCTTCAAGTGTCCAGCTGTCCTGACGACAGAGTCTTTAGTATTGTTTTAGAAAGTGGCAGAACCTTGCAAGAATTAACCAAATGGTTGCACAAAGCTCTGCCAACGGGCCAACAGTATTAGCCTTTCCTTTGATATATGGATAGTGTTAGATAAGTTGACAGTTGTGGCTGGTCTAGTGTACATGCTCAAAGGTTACTTCTCAACACCAGCTTCAGTTTTCTCAACCTTACGCATTTTCCTTCTATCAATAGCACCCAATAGGTATGGAAATAACTGGTTATGAGGCTGACTCATCCCTCCAGTTGGTTTCTCTTGAGTGAGAGGCAGTGAGGATCATCAGAAAGCAGTTTTGGGAGAGATCCAGAGGGCTTTTCCAAGTCCATGTCTGCTTTGGATTCCCAGTCTGTTGCTATTACCTCTCTTTGTTGGGGGGAGTATTAAAAGTACTTAAAAATTCCTCCCTTGCAGGATGGGCATGAGAGTAAAAGTTACAGAAGGAAGAACTTCAAATGCAGATAGTTCTCAGCTTTTGACTGGTTGCTCAGTGACTGTCGAAGTTATGACCCAAATGGAAAAAGGGAGCTATGACCCGGTTCCAAAATTCTGACTATCGCTCCACCTCTTGGTCATATGACTACACTTTGGGCATTTGGCAACATGGCCACATGTATGGCCATTTGCAGTGTCTTGCAGTCACATGACCATGTTTTACAATGGTTTTGCCAAAACACAGAAGTCACTTTCAATTTTCAGCAAAACTGCACCATATCAGACAGTGAGTTTGCTTAATATCCACTCTGTTTATTTAATTACTGCAAAAAGGTGTAAAACCAGGTCGGTCATATGATCAACCCAAATTATAACTGTCACGACATGTGACCGTAACGGACAGGTTCTATTATGGTCAAATGTTGAGGACTACCTGAAATGCAATTCCATGCCCTGCAGTGAAATAGTCACTGAATGGATCACCTTCTGAAAAAGACAGCCACTGGAATCCGCTCTTAGAGCAATGGGGGCTCCAACCCAATTTAATTCTTTGTTCTGAAGGGATGTGGAAAATTTTTGAGTTCAGATGCAGATGTTGAGAGTTTAGTTACTTGGTATCCTCCAGATGCTTTGGGCTTAACCCTGTGATGAAATATTGGGAGAATACCACCAAGCTAGGGAGAATTACTTTGAAATTTCCATTTGTTGTGACGATTAAGAACACCTTCTACTGCATAGGTGGTTTTTCCCCTTTTTTACAACTTTATGCAAGAGATGCAAATGATGCTGATGATTGCATGCAATCTCTGGCTGGCTGCATGGAGGGGGAAGAAAGAAGTCAAAACTTTTGGAACCGGAGGTGGTTTATTATGTCAAACAAAAACCAGGAATGTAAGTTTTGGGGTAATAGAAGTTTCACTTTGTACTCTGTGCAACCTTTTTTGATCATTCACACTTCCTTTGGCCTGTAAAGGTGGGAAGCATATGGAAAATTATGCAAGTGGATTCCAGTTCTTTCCCTCCAGAATTTTAGGCAAGGTCCAGCCTTGCACATTTCTGTTTAAAGAGACCAGGACAAAACCTGCAACTTTGTCCTCCCACACTTCCCAGAGACTTTGGCCAGCGTGCCCACCACAGTCCTCCTTCTCCTGTCTTTGTTTGTTTCTCCACTTCTTGGAAGAACACTCATCGCAGTCTTTCAGACTCATTGCAGAGTCTGAGAAAAGTGCCTTTTCCCTCGGAAATCAAACCTTCACGTTGGTGCGCGCTGCCCAGTCCCTCACATCTTGCCGTTCTCCTTGCCACCTGACTGCACTGGCCCCCAAGCCAAGAGATGTGCGTTTCAACGAGTCCGCGCCCTTCTGCCTCTTTCCCTCGCTGACCTGGATCCTGCAACAGGAGCCTTCCAGCATCCCTTAAGAAGCACCTTGCCTGGAGTTTGCAACTGACAGGCACAACAGCCACGCCGAATTGAGCCCGGACCAGCAGCTCCTGATAAATCAGGGCATCTGTGCTGAGCTGCACCCATTCAGTCAGATCTTTTGGGAGGAACGCCAGCTCTTTCCTTGTAGGGAGATTTCCTCTCCCAGCAGTTTCTTGCACTTTCTTTTTTCATCCTCTCCAGATGCTAGTTTTTCATCCTTCCGGCATGCACACAAATCTGTGCCCTTCCCCCTCCCCACAAACTTCTCCCCATTATTTCCTTATTTGCTAGTCATTCTCGGATAATCCCCCCCCAGGGACTGGAGCCCTCCATTGGGTTCCTTTCTGCCGGCAGGAAGGAACCCTCTCTGTCTGGTTTGTGACCTTTCCACTCAGCCTCTTCTTTCCATGCCTCTCAGGACGGCTCGGGAAGCGGTCAGTGCTCCAGTGCTTTTGGCTGCTTGCGGGTTTGTGTCCTAACCCTTCCCAAGCAGGCTAAATATGGTTAGCTGGAGTCCCGGGAAACCTGCCCTGGAGTGAGTCAGGCGGCGTGCTTCTCCCATGACCCCCCATCTCCCCTCTGCAACTCACTAGAGAGACTTGTGCATCGCATCCCGGTTGGATGCTATGCTTGCGGAAGAGCGAAGTGGAAGCCCGAGCTTGCTTTGGCATCAGATCTAGGGGTCTCTCGCTTCTCTGATCCGCTGGGAACGTGTCTAGATTTGCTTCTTGGGGGGGTAGAAAGGAAGATCTTAATTTCTGCATGTGGCACGCTTGGGGGAATCCGGACGTATTTTGTGAAGGGTTTTGCTGAGCCACAAACCACAGTTGGAAGATGGTGGGTTTGAGAATCACAACCCACTCATAAATTGGGCCCCAGATCTCTCTGGCCCAGTGCTCTGTCCCCTCAATGTCAAGGAGAGATCGGGAGTCGTTTTCTGTTTTTGCGCTCTCGCGAGTGGCACCTGATGATCCAATCCTTCCGGGCATTTCGCGGCTGATAGCCTTGCGCACTGTGACTGGGTCCGTTTCTCCTTTTAAAGCCATTGCAGCGCGATTTGGCTTCGTTGCATCTTTGGCAGGGGAGACAGACGGATGAACTGCGGAAAGAAATCCTCTCTTTCCTGCCTTTCAACTCCTTCCAAGTGTTTTTATGCGACGGTGTGAGAAACAAGAAAACCATCTCTCTCTTCGCCCTGTGTCCAGAAGACGTTTATGCGTCTCAGTCCTGTCTTTCCCTCTTCCTTAAAGCCCTCCAGGCGTTCCCCAAGAGGCCTGTGGCTTCTGGACAGGGTGCGCAGCCTCGCGCCCCGTCTGGATTCTCCAAGCATCTCTGCCCGGTCCGCCTCGCAGGGTCCTTGCTGCGAACAGTCCGGGAACCGGGGGCGTCCTTGGTGCGGTCGGAGCCTGGTGGTTTTCTCGCAGAAGTTTCATGGCCAGACGAAGCCAGAGACGTTGCCTCTGCTCCTTTCCGCCTCTGGTTCGACATGTACCTTTTCAGCCCAGAACGAAAGTGGTATTTTGCTCTTAAAAAAAAACCTGAATGGACATTTTTGGCCAAACAGCCAGCTGCTGCTTTCCAGAACAGTTGCTTCTTCTCCGGAACATCTCAGTGATAAACTCCCCCAAGGAAGGCTTCACCTTTTCACAAAACCTCCCCTAGATATTTTAGACATCTGCATCCCTTTCCTGTCCCTCCAGAAGCCCTTCTTGGCCAAATCTTGTCTGAGGATTTCCTGGAAAGGCTGTTCCAAGCCCTGCAGAGATTTCCAGATGGGAGGTGGGCTGCATTCAGATCTAATCGCTTTGGCATAAAAAAAAAGTGGGGGGTCTTCCCCTTTGTCCTCACCTCGCCTTCTTTGCCGGGCGATTCTGGGTGGGTGTTTGGAATGGGGAGAAGCCTGGGAAGATAATGGAGCCTCTATTCCCTGCTCCTCTCCTCTGCAGCCTTTGCCCTGCTTAGAAAGTTTCCCCGGGATCCTGGGGGCCTCCTCGCCTTCAATCAAGCCTTTGTGTTGGGGGGCTCCCTCTGTCTTCCTGCAGGGAGGTGGAAATGTGCTTCTGAACTTGGCTCCAGGCCTGACGGGAGAAGCCGGAGGGAAGTGGAGAATCCAAATCCGAAATCTCCCCGGCAGAAAAGCCCCTTTTGTCTCTCGGCCGCTGTCCCTTGCTTGGACCGGCTGCCCCTCCGTTTGGCCAACTGGCCCGTCT
Source organism: Acrochordus granulatus (assembly GCA_032468055.1). Lineage (NCBI taxonomy): Eukaryota > Metazoa > Chordata > Lepidosauria > Squamata > Acrochordidae > Acrochordus > Acrochordus granulatus. Next base: position 7,723 of record JANHZU010002493.1, on the reverse strand, counting down.
CTCTTGGGGCACCCCTGCTCCTGTAAGAGGGTTGGCAGCAGCTGCTCTGACGTGCCAGCCACCAGCCCTGTGCCAGCTTTGGGGACAGCAGAGGAACAAAAGGCGTTTTCTGACTCGTACCGAGTGGCACGTGGTGGGCATTCCTGGCACATGAGTTGGTTGCGCAGGCAGGAAACAATCCAGAGACCAGCCTGGACAGTTAAGAGGACATCCAAGCTTGGTCCTCCAGTGACAAACCCTTACGCTACCCAGCACTCTGTCTGCTTTCTCCACTTTCAAAACTTGCTCTGAGAGAGGACGTGGCGAAACTTCAAAGCTGGCCTGCTCAATCTTCCCCACCTTCTGGTTTGGCTTCAGGAGCAAAGCAGGCTTGGCTCTTGCTTTCACTGCTCGGAGCCACCGTCATCTTCACACGGAAGGAGGCGTGCTCCTTTCGGACCTCGGCTATTTCATGATCGGAATTTGCTGCGGGGAATGAATCGGTCCTCGTCTGCCCCTGGCCCCCGGGGACGCTGCAGCTTGGGGTGGACAAGAGAGCTGGGAATAGGCACCCCAAGCATAGGTGTCCCTGCGTGGCCGCGCACAGCCTTCAAATCCCTGCAAAGATTTAGCGGGTGGTGTTTGGAAACCCGACGGACTGAAAGATCGTAGATCTTACAATGCGTGATTTCTCTGAGCACGGCAGGTGCCGGATCAGTATCAGATAAGATAAGAGCTCCGTTAGTGATGGCGACTCTAATCACCCTGAACTTCAGTGCGGTGAATGTTGATCACTTTTCAAGAGCTCAGTGGCAGAAAATGTTTGGAAAGATGTCAGGTGCTGCTGACCTTGCGTGTAGGTCGTTTCGTTGTTGGGTTGAGCAACGCACACCCCTTTTCTGACAGGCAGGCAGGCAGGCAGGGTTTTTTACTGGCCAAGCACGGTTAGGCACGCAAGGAATTTAACTTGGTACAGCGGCGCTCAGTATATTTGCAAGACAACAGTATAAGATGGTAACGTAAGCAAACAACTCATTAGATATACAACAGTAGGTATGCAGGCAGTGGAAGGAAAATTATAAAATTAAAATGTATGCAATATTGTAAGTACAGAATTAGAATAAGCATGTATGCAGAGTAGAAAAGAATATTATAAGTATAGAATTAGAGTAAGTACGTATGCACATATAGGTTGGTTTGGAATTCTTTGCCCTTGTAATCTATCAGGTAGCATATAGCATGGATCAAGTATTGAGCCTGATATAGCATGGATCAAGTATTGTAGCCCCTGCCAGAAGGAAGAGGTTCAAATAAGTTGTGTCCAAAGTGTGAGGGGTCTGCAGGCATCTTCTCCACCCTTCTCTTGACCCTCTCAGCAGGTGCTCTGTGGCTTTGCGAAGAACCTTTTCCATCTTCCAGTGACTCCTTTCCAGCATGAGTCATCTCTCTGAGCTTTGACATTTCTTGGAAATTCAACATTGCCTTGGAAATCTTTTTATGGACAAGATGGTTAAACGTGGAGAAGAGAAAATGTGGGTTAGACATGGCGCTCCTTTTCCAGCATCTGAACATCGAGGGGAAAAAACCCATAAAGTTAGAAAAGGAAAATAGGACTTTTTCTCTGTTATTCTACATGGAATAAGACTCTGTAAGTTACAGAGAGGCAGGTTCTAGGGGTCTGTTTGGATGGTCTTCCAGTAGGAAGAGCAGCAGGACAGTAGAACCAGGAGCTTTGCTGGAGATGTTGAACAGAAGTGGAACAGCCATCTATCTGGGACACAAATATTTGGATTCTTGGTTGAGCATGGAGGTTGGGTTTCATGGCCGCGTTCAGTTCTGTGATTCTTCTGTCTTACCTGAATGTGGCTTGTACATTCAGCAATACCGTCACGGAAGTTTTGTTTGGCCAATAAAAGCAGATTATTGAGTTATTTAGCACGTAGATGGGGATTTTGGTTTGAATGGTCCCCTTGCAGGAGCAGGAGTGGGTATACTGGCTCATTCCAGGGCAGTATCTACAGGAATGTCCCCCACCTCATCAAATTGGGCCAGAGTGGTTTTCTCTACATCTGCTCAGTGCCGACTTCTGTAGCATCAACCGAAGCCTCCATCCCTCCTTCGCTTACGCTGGTAGTCTGCTAAAACTGGTTCCTCTCCACTCTGCTCACTGGTCGCGATTCTACCACATCAGCCTTTCTTTGTTGGTGATTATTCCAGCTTAATTAGATCTGGAATTAAAATTGGAGAAAGCCGTCCAGATAATTTCCTTGGAGTTGCCATCTGTCCTTTTGGCTGAGCTGCAGAACTTTCAGGTGGTCCATCCTACAGCACATGAACCAGAGTCCTGGGCCTGTGACACCTGCAGTGTCTGGAATGAATTGGGGCTCATAAATGCCAGGAACCTTCTCCCAGAGGTCCAAGCAGTGCTGTCTTGTTTTCTTCATGCCCGAGACTTTACAGCCTCCACTTCCCCAAGGCCCTGCCCTATCACCAGATTGATTTAAACCCATTACTTCTCATCTGGAGGGCAGCCAACAACTCCATTACTTGTGTAGAGCTGGAAACAAGCTCAGCCATTGACCCATCAGCAAGCAGCCCTTGCTTCGCCCATGGAGATATTTTGAGGACTCATCAAAGAGGATGGGTGGAAGGAAAGTCACCTGGGTGGCTACCTGGATTGTTCACTCAGCAGCTTTCTATCCCCTAAGGATCTCCATCCCCATGCACACTTCTTAACAGTGCCCCCCTGCCTTGCAACGTTCAAGCCCAGAGTCTCCACACAGGACCAGCACATAAATCAGAGCAAATAAGTAAATAGAGCCAACTGTGGAAGCTTGCCCAACCCAATGAGTCTAGCTTTGTAGTCTGGTTGCATGGAAACATCACGCCTCATCATGCTTCACATTTGCTTAGTGTTGAAGGTCATCTACGTTCACTCTGGGCTTGTCTCTACTGGTGTCCGGCAGGGCAAGTATGTTGATATTATTTGGCCCTATTTTGTGGAGAGATAAAAGGTTGTATTCTTCTGTATGCCAGGGAAGAGGCTGCTTAAGGAACCATTAAACTCTTGGAAGCCCCCCATTCCTCCACAAGTTGGAGGGAGGATGAAAAAGAAATCACGTAGCTGTGTAGTCATGGTCTTCTAACAAAGAAGAATCAACTTTAGACCTTGTGTCTATGGTTGGTCCTTGTTCTGATTCCATTTCATGACTGCTCATTTGTACTGGGATGGGTATGTGTGAATTCAGGCTTAAGAACCAAAGCAAGGGCAAAGATGGTTTACTGCAACAATCCAGGATAATTGTGGAACACTTGCACACATTCAAGAAGCAGACAACAAAAGTGTCCCATCTGGGAGGAGATTATCTTAATTGTATTGTTCCTGATGAGGAACTACTCAAGCCACGTCTCAAGTTTTAAGATGCAGGAATCTGGTCTCCCGTTAGTCAAGAGATCCACTGGTCAAACGTGTGGTTCTTTTTGGATTTGTTATCCTGGTGAAGAGATTATCCAAACAGAAGAGGAGTGGAGCATTGTGATTTTATCCCATTATTCCAGCCTAGAGCTCAAAACAGAGTTCTGAAGGAGAAAATCTTTGGTTTTCTCATGCTGGACCTACTTTGCTCAAGTGGTTGCCATCTTTATTGACCCCTGCAGTCAGCTTCTTCAGGTTCATCTTGATTCCTGATAACCTCTTAGACACATCTGCATAATTCACCTGGCAGCGTTGTGGAAGTAGTTTGCCGTTATCTTCTCCAGAAGTTTTATCTCACCCAACTCACAGTGCAACCAACACTGATGAGATTTCCTGGTAGCTCCCCATCAAAGATTAACCAGGTCTGGCCTAATTTTGCTTTATCCGGATCAGCCAAGCACAGTGAGGCTTTGCCACCTTCTGCAGGGGTTCAGGTGCTCCAAGCCGTTTAGTTGGTGGCCCAGCCTGGCCTATAAATCTTGCAACCCAGAGAACTCTCGCCCTGTGCCTAATTCATAGCTTGGTCCTCATATGGGGAATCTCATTATGGGCTTGCCAGTCTTTTGGGGCTGCTGGTGCTTTTTTGGGAGGAGACATGTTAGACGGATTCCCAATTCCCTCCTTGCTGCAAGAGTTCGTTGTCGGGAGGAATATTTAAGAGTTCATGCCTGCCCCTCACCCTTACGTCAAGCCTGATGGTGAATCCCTAGTGAATCATGCTCCTGGGTGAGCTCTATCAATAGCTGCTATTTCGTTATTGTCCAGTGAGATAAAACCTCCATATTTGGAAGGTTTGGATGTCCAGTGGAGCTCTTCGTAAGGACTGTGGTTTCTCAGTGGTTGGTAACATAAGGATGTGTGAAGGTCATCAGCCTCTTGGTCTTCTTCCATTGTAGGCTTCTCCATTTAAGAGAAGCTGGATTCTTGCAATATGAGAGCCTGGGTAAAAGAAACTTGGAGCTTCCTTTCATGATGCAAAAAGGAAGAAATAAATCCCCACCTGCTAACTGCAGAAATCAGACCCACTTGGGGATGCCTGGAAACCCAACAGATGTTCAACAAATGCTTGGTTGCCTCTCAGATAGGGGAGGAGGGGGAGGGATTGTGGGCCAGAAGAAATGGTTGGGCAGAACAAACAAAGCTGCCAGGGAGAGGCCTCTCTTGTACAAGCATTGTTTTGTGCGGGATATTCATCTCCAGATTTGCACTTGCTCCGTTGCAAACACTTTTGGGAAGTTGCTATGGCCTCTTCTACCCATTTGCTGGCTTTGAAGTCGATGGGAACAACCATTTCATTGGTGGTCTGGATGGAAATGTGGCTGCTGCCCCCTTAAAAAGGCAGAGCCAAAGAGGGTTGCTATTTTGGAGGGGGGCTGATGGTCAGTCTCAGCACCAACCAGGAGGGGTTTGCCCAAAGGGTGTGTGAAAAAAACAGGCTGAGTGATGCTTTGGTGGGATCTGCTGACGGGCTTCGGAAGCACCTTTGGGGTTAGACTATTCTTTGCTTGCAGTGGGGCACAGAGGGGGCAGAATCCTCCTGCCTTCCTTCCCTCTGGAGATAGGTGGGAATTGGTCTGGTTCGTCGGGAGGCCCCCAGGTCAACATGATGCACCACTTGGGCGAGAGACGTGAGGCTTATTTACTTTTTAAATTTGTTTGCCCTCCTGCTCGCTGCCAACAAACTCTGGGCAGCTTATAGTAAAAAGACCATAAAATGTCCAGATCAGTTAATAAGTAGAAAGATAAGAGCAAAAGTGAGGTGCAACAAAGAGCAAGGCAGGGGGGGGGAACCGGGGGGGATCATGAAGCAAGTAACCCCTCACTGATGTCCCTCGGTTATCTGGCCCCACGCCAGCCCGCAGAGCGCGTCTTCAGGGTTTGGGGAACGCGAGGAGGGCGGGGGCCGATCGCCTCTTGGGTGGAATGCTGCTCCGGAGGGCCGGTGCCACGGCAGAGCCCGCCAGCCGAAGTTCCCAGCACGGGGGGGCGGCGAGCCGAACCCATCGGGGCGAGACAGTCCCTTGGGTAGCCTGGACCCACGCCACGAAGGTGATAACCAGCACCTCGAATTGCACCTGGGAACAGACGGTGACCAGTGCGGCTCTCGCAACAGTGGTGTCACATGGGTCACTCTGGGCACCCCAAGAACTGTCCGAGCAGCTGCACTTTGCACCAGCTGTAGTCTCCGGAGGCTCCGCAAGGGTAGCCCCACGTGGAGCGTGCTGCAGCAGTCGAGATGGCCAGGCCGTGAGCGACCAAGCGCAGGGACCGGTCGTTGGCCAAGGACTGCCTGTAAAGCGCCGTCCCGGTCTTGCTGGCGGGGTGGCTTTCTGGTCTGCTTTTCCCGCTCGGGTACATTTGGGGCCGTCTGCTGCTAGCACCCCTGCGGAAGCCCCAAGATTAGATCGGGATGAGTGCCGCCCCTTGATTTTGCGTTTGTCCCCCTCCCAGGAGCAGCAGAAGAAAAAGTGAAAATCTTTATGCCGGAAGTGGTCGAAGCCGAAGTCGGGGAAACGGCCGTCGTCAACTGCCAGTTCTCCCTCCCGGAGAACAGCAGCTACGCCTACATCAACTGGTTCTCCGTGAGTAGCGCTGGCCACGTGTGCGGGGCAGGGTGAGGTCCCGGCCCGCCTGCGGTGGCGCCGAGCGCTGGGGCGGGAGCGCTGCCTGGTCTCTGCGCCGGTCCCCTTTGCGAGCCCCCATCCTGCACATCTCGCGGAGGCCCGTAGCACCGCCAGAAGTCACAGCTTGCCACCTTTTTATCGCTTTATTCGTTTTTGCGGTCATTTCTTGGGTGGTTGCGAGCCACTCAGAGCCCGGCAGCATGCGACGAGGCGCTAGTGGCGCAGAAATAGTGGCACATCCTGTGCCAGGATGCTCTCTTTCCAAGCGGCGGTCTAAAAACTCGCTCCCCTCCCGTGGTTGTAATTCAAAAGTGGGAAACAGCTGGAATCGCCCGGCTTGAGCAGGAGAGCCGGGCTGAGCGTGGCCCTGGCCTCCTGGCCGGAGGTTCCACACCGCCACCGTATGGCGAGTTGACCTCAAGCCGCTCGGGAGGAGGAGGCAGCCCGGTCCTGCTTCTGATGAAGGAAGTTCCCGCGATGCTCGCCGCTTGTGGGAACGGGGCTGCCTTCCGCGAGGCCAGCATGGACGCTGCGGCTCCGAGTTGCAGTTCGGTTTTAGGGTGAGCGACTCGTTCCAACGGAGGTCCCGTGGGCATGTCTCTGGTGGGCAGCGTTTCTTCTGGGATTTGTTTTCACTTGTTGCTGATGTGCCAGTCTCACATATGGCCTGAGATTTCTGGTGATCTGCCCTTCTGGTGCTAACGAAGTCTGATCCTGGCTTGCTTTTGAAGATCAGACAAGGTTAGGGGGTTTGTACCACCTGCTTTGACAGAAAGCAGAACACAGGTAGTCCTCGACCTGCGACCACAGTTTCCGTTGCTAGACGAAGCGGTGGTTAAATGACTCGTGCCTGATTTTATAACCTTTTTTTGCCTTGGTTGTTAAGTGAATCACTGCAGTTGTTAAATGAATCGTGTTAAACGAACTCAGCTGCCCCCACTTGACTTTGCTTGTCTCTTGCTAGGCATTTGTCTTTGCCCAGCCTTTGTGGCTTTGGGAAGGTGACCCCGGACACCGCAACCATCATAAATACGTGCCTTTTGCCAAGTGTTCAAATTGGGGATGCTGCACTGGTCATAAGTGCACTTTTTTTAGTGCCATCGTAACTTTGAGTGCATGGTTTGAAGTCGAGGGCTACCTGCCGGTGTGCTTGAAACTCCCATGTCAAATTCCCAGCCATGTCATCTGGCTTTGCCTGGGAAGACGCCCTGATCTCATCCCGCAGCGGCCACTTAGCCGCCAGCTATGAATGCTGTCGTTGTCCCTGCACCATCTTAATCGTTCCGTCTGAGCTCGGAAGCGGCCGTGTACTTCTCAGCCGTCTCGGCTGCTCATGGGTTTCGGGTCAACCCCATTGCACGGTCCTGATCCCGGGCTGCAGGTGGGGAAGACAGCATCCTCCGGGAGAGCAGCTGTTGGCCTCAGTGGGCCCACGCCTCCAGGGCTGTCCGATCCAGCCACCGGAGAGGATGGGCAAAAAAGCCAAGAGTAACTGCCACGGTGCCACTGAAGGCCAGTCACCAGCCACAGTTGGTGCCCATAAAACCCAGACCGAGCTTCAAAGACACCATGACGGTTGCTCTTTGCCCATCTTCTGGGGACGCTCTGCAAGTCACCTCTGTTCCTCCCTGCCTTAACCCCTCCT
>JANHZU010002492.1:166191-182808 GCA_032468055.1 Acrochordus granulatus | reverse complement strand
CCAGTCCAGATGCCTGTTTTTTAAACTTTGTTGCGATGCAATTACCCTGGACGAGTGAGAGTCTTCACAGACATCTGTCAGCTATGGTGACAACATTGATGAAAACTGCACAGAGGAGCAGATTTTATTCATGACTTCCAGAATCCCTGGAAACAGAATTGGCATGATGAAAGCATCAAAGGAGAATACAATATATAACAGAATAGGAGGAATAAGGAGCTTTTATGGTTCCAAAAATACACCGCAAGTACAAATCCTAAAGAATTATGATGGAAAATCTGTGAGTGTATATAGACAGAGTTCTGTATCTGAATTTCTCCATAGCATATTTATCCAATCTGGCACCGTCCAGATATGTTAGAGAACAAGACAGTCATTACTAGACGAATGTTCTGAGAGATGTAGTCCAAAAAACTCAACCATTTTCTCTCTTTTCTTTTCTTCCACCTTTCCCAAGAATAGAACTTCTCCAGAGAGCTATGTCTTTACATAATGTGTCCAAAATAAGACAATGTATGCCTAGTCATTTGTGCCTCAAGTGAGAACTTGGGATTAATTTGTTTAATAATCCATTTGTTTGTTTTCTTGGGTGACCAGAGTATTCTCAGGAATTTTCTCTAACACCAAAGTTCAAAAGTGTCAATATTCTTTCCATCCTTAACCATTAGTTCTAGGACCTCCAAAAACAACAAAACAAAAAAAATAGTTAGAAAGCATTCTGGGATATATTACCCCTATTAGACTTCTATCTGGGATGGAACTCTTAAAGCACAGAATCTGTGTTAAAAGAAACATCTAAATCTAATGGTAATGACAATTTATATTTCTTCTACAAATGTCCTTCACAAGAAGTTTAATACCAAATCAGACCAATGTTCCATCTTGATCAACTTTGATCCTGCCATGACTATCTCCATGGTTTTAGACAAAAGTCTTGTACTGTCCCTTGGAGACATCAGAATATGATCAGATTTACAGGTCAAAGCAAGGGATCTAAACCTGGTATTGCTCTTGTTCCAGAACTTGTAGACAACCTGTGGAAAGTGCAGGGGGTGGGGCTGGAGAAGAGAAAGAGAAAATTCACTGACTCATGTTGTCTATTGTTTCTCTTTTTTCTTGATTTGCTTCACAATCTTGTACACATATAGCCATAGATATTCTGATAGAAATGAAATAGCAGTCATTAGTTTAGTCTAATGGTTAAGGCACCAAGTTAGAAACCAGGAGATTGTGAATTCTAGTCCTACCTTAGCCATGATAGCCAGGTGGGTGAACTTGAACCAGTCACTCTCTCTCAGCCCAATTCACCTCACAGGGTTGTTGTGGCAGGGAAAATAGGAAGAGGAAGGTATGTTAGATACGTTTGCTGCTTTGAGTTGTTTATAAAAATAATAAAGGTGGGAAATAAATAAATAAATATTTCTTGAACCTAGAATACCATCTTACATTATTTCAAAAGATGTTGGAGTTATTTAACTCAGATATTGGCAATCTGGTGCCCTCTGGATTTTTCAGCTGTAACTTCCATAAAACCCTGCTGGCAGTGATTGATAGAGCTGAAGTCAGAAACATCTGCAGAGTAGCCAGTTGCCTATTTTTGGTGTAACATAATCAGTATTTACTAAAATTGTTGGCATCTCTTACCCAATACTGATGACTCTGCATTCTTCCCTTTCATACTTATTCTAAAAATTGATTGCTTTTGTGATTTTAATTGGGAATAAGACATCCTGTGTTTTTATAATCCAATACACATTGAATCAGATGTAGAGTTCCCAAGAGCTGGAAATGTGTCACAGTTCACCTTTTAAATTAACCAAGGAGAAAAGGAGTAGATATGAAGCCACAAAAGTCAAATATAGCATACAGTATAAGGAAGAAATAAAATTATCTTCAAATGCATTGCAGTCTGCAATTTTGTCCAAGAAGGAGCAGGTGCTGAGAGAAATTAACTTCTCCTCTTCCTCCTCTCCTGCTCACAGCAGTTGGAGCCTAGTTCCAGTGTGACAGTTGCAGGTGCCCAAGCCTCAGACATGAAACTCAAGATAGCTAAGGGCAAAATTGCTGCAGATAGCCAAGCCTCATGTTTTATTCATGGTGAACTGCTGAATCACTTGTAATACTGCCTCTCTTGGAGATCAATTGGATTGAAAACCCATGTTCCTGTTTTATAGTTTTTCAGCTGATAGCCTTTGTAGCCATTTCAGATTGTTGTGAATTAATAGCTCCAGAAAATTCCTTGCTGTTTTCACGATTTAGATTGATGCTCTGATTAAGCAGAGTAGAAAGGTGTTGAAAGAAACTCACTACTCAGTTAATAGATAAACTGCGCTGCTTTCTTTGGCTGTCATATGGTCTGAGATCCATGCAGTCCCAGGATGGCTTCTCCTCTGCTTTGTAACCTTTAATCTGTTATCAGTTCAGTGTTTTCAAGGGCCAAATAACACTAGATATGTGTATGTCCTTTCTATAATTCCTTGATAGAAAAGGTACACTTGTTAAATTGTCACGAAGGCTTGAAAGGCATGGCATTAAAAAGAGGTAACTCATTTTGTGCACTTCTAAGTCTTTATGTTCAGACTGTACAACTACTGTAAATAAATGTATTTTTTATGTTCACAAAATAAACATAGTAAAACATGGTGAAGATGTATTTTTTTCATACGCATGGCTCTAACAAGTTTTCCTGATGTAGGTAAACATTCAAAGTTAAAATGTATAAGTAGCAAAAGTTGGAAAGCTTTCCCAAACTGTACTTTGCAAAAATAGATGGGAATCCTGTACTCATTAAAATATTAAAATCATACTTAACTCAGTTCTTAACTAGACATTTATATCTACCCACATAAGAGACTCTTTAATCAGATTTTCTTCTAGATTCAATTTTATCTGGACTTTTTAAGTTTATTCAGGGATTGAAAGATAATGATAGAAATTTTATGCTTATTGTGTACCTAGGCACACAATTTTTTCCTTTATTTATTTATTCTGGAGTTCTGCTTTTATCTTTTAAAACATTAAAAAAAAATTCTATCTAAGAAGAGGGAAGTTGAATCTCCTGAGCATTCCTGCAAAGAACATTTTTGAGATTAGTTGTATATTCAAGCTCACTAAGAACACACAAAGGATTTGATTTAAATTTATCAAAAAATATCTGAGTTTTAGAAAACAGTAAGGCATTGGAATCCTTCTTTGTTCCATAACTGCTGATGAATTAAAACCTTTATCTGAAAAATATTCATCAAAATAGTTTCCTGAATTTCACATTGTAAATTAGATAAAATATTTGGGAGCAATTAAAAATGCAATCTTATTCATTTTTAATATCCATTTTAATCATGTTAAAGAAAGTTAGATGTTGAATCCAGCATCTTTTAAACCTTGTCTCATGGGTCATGGCTTTATTTCACTGGCCAATTTAAATAATTAGTATTGACTATAATTTCCACAAAATATTTAGTAGGAATAGTAGTACCACCACCATCTATGCCAACTCCATGCAGTTGACAGCAATAAAACAATATCAGTACAATTGAAATCAAAATGGAATTACACTGAGAGCTGATATAGCAGAATCAAATTCCTTGCATGTCTAATCATGCTCAGCAAATAAAGTATCTGAATCTGAAATTTAAATCAGCTTAACATTTAAAACCTGGTAAAAGAGATTACAGCAATTTTTTGCTGTTTTAATACTGGCAGTATGAGGAAGTACAGGCATTGGGTGTTCTCTGTAGATTGCACCATTTATTAGCATGGCTGCTATTAAGCAAATAGTATGATTTATTTAATGGCCATCATAAAAACTGGGTCTGACATGACTTACAATTGAAATTCTAGTCCCAATTACAATCATAAGTTGAAAACTATCTGTAATTTTCAGGGGTAGTCTCTACAGAGAGCAATGAAGTGGCTGTTGTAACCAAGGAATGAATAATGGTCTCCAGGTGCAACTGCTCAGGATGGGTCACAGCAGCCATAATAAATCCAGTGACAAATGTGGTTAAAACAGCACTTTCAAACTGTGAACATGGTCTTCACAGGTAAATGCAACCCTATCCAAAAATAGGTTTTACCTCAATAGTTAACCTGAATATTGTCCTGAACAAAAACACCACTCTCTTCCCTAGGTTTAAATTTAGCTTGATCTCATCCAGCCCATTAGCAAGTTTAGGTATATTCACAAGTATTGATTGCTTCATTCAAGTTAGAAGTTAGAGAGCAGTATAATCAAAATGATCATGAGTATACGGCTGACATCCCCACTCCAAAGTTCCAAATGATCTCTCTCACTCTATAGACAGGTCAGTAGTCGTTAAGTCAGACCTTAAATCCTGAACCACTCTTGACTGGGCAACTTCAGTATGGGCATTGAATTTCCCCAAGAGAAGTGCCACATCTGAAATTACCTCAGCAGGTCAAGATGAGACATTATTGTGCTGTAGAGTAGATGATATTGTTACAGTTTGTCTATCCTGGCCACCAAGATGCAGTAGCAAGCACTCAAAATTGGCAGACAATCACATAGAATTTCTGGTCACTGGAACAATGTTCCTATACTCTAAGGGCATACCACCTCATCACCCTCCAGCCTGCAACATGGCATCACACTGTAAATAGTAGATAAAACTTGAAACAGTTCATTCCCCCTCTTCTGTCATAAGTTCTCCATAATACATTTTAGTTCAACACAGCCCAGATCTAGATCCAGATACTTTATTGGCCAAGCCTGGTTAGACATGCAAGGAATTTGTCTCTGATACAGCAGCTCTCAGTATACTTGCAAGACAACAGTAAAGAAAATAATAACATAACAGTAAATGAAATTAGATATTCAACAGTAAAGTGCATCCGAAGTATGCAGCCAATAGAAAGGGAATATTATAAAGTGTACAATTAGAACCACAATCTATCAATAGACACATTAGACAGAACATCTGGGTTAATTTTGAATTCTTTGCACATTGTGACCTATCATATAGTGTGAGTCAAGTATTCAGATGAATGATGGCATGGGGTGGGGGAACTGACCCTGTGTCTCATAGTTTTGGTATGCAATATCCTATAACATCTACAGAGGGAAGAGGTTCGTACAAGTTGTCCAGGGTGAGAAGGGTCTGCAAATATCTTCTCCACCCTTTTCTTGACCCACTCAGTATATAGGTCCTCTATGGAGGGTAGGTTATCCTGGATAATAGATGTTCTATCAGCAAGTGACCAGCATTAAAAAGTCTATCTTTGTGATTCCCTTGATTAGACTGCAACTTGAAGGAAAGGAACCCAGGTAATGGTGTGGCTTCTTTTCCCTGCAATGGCCAGTTATAGCCTCCCACATATGTCTTCTTGCCAGTTACTACATCAATGTTTATTTCCAAGCAAGGCTCTAGTCTCCTTCATCAGCCTTATATACCAACTAAATGAAACAAAATTCCAACATTTGTCTTTCTTCCAGTTCTCATGCTGAGATAAACAATCTGAGATTCTCTAAAGGGTTTCCAGAAATACAACCTCAACACTCTAGGAAAGTTTATCTTCTACATTCATGGAAGAGAGGATGGAATTACTCCAGCTGGGAAGAACTTCAGCAGTCCTATTTCTACACAGAGAGATAGAAGGTCATTTGTTCTTTCCAAATGGTTGTGCTGCTGGAAACATCAGGAATAAGACTACTATTTCTGGGCTGCAAGTATTTTAGACCACTAGATGATAGCAAAGAATTACAGAATGCACTCTGTGACCATCAGCCCAAAACTGGTAGCCTTAATCAAAGATTACTACTAAGTTAAATTCATTTCGCTGATGAGTAGATGAGCAACAGAAATTGCTCTGTCATATCTATCTTTTGGAAATGTACCTGTCTTCATACTTCATTGCTACTTTGCATGAGGCATGATAATATAGTACTGAGTTTTTCTCTAAGGACAGGAAGATGGGAAATGCCTTATTGCATGAGGGTAATTGAGAAATGTGGGGGGGTTTCCTAGCATTTGATCTGTCTGCTTTGCTCCCAAAATAGATATAGGAGAAAGGTTTCTAACTGCAATGTTCCCCACCACTACATCATTTGGCTTCTGGATCATTTTGGCAATATATTAAAAATGGTTTGGAATAATGAGATGGATACTAGGTAAACAAGTAGCAGGTCCGTGAAGTGCTTCACTTTTGAGTTCCAAAAGATGTTTTGACGCATAGAGGGATATAAAAGGAGCCCCTATTTATAACACCTTAAAGCAGCCACATCTTTTCCCAGGATTGCTGTTTCAAGGTACAGTCATAACAGTCAAGTTTTATATTTTATGCTCTGCAGCTTGAAAAGCATGTTCTGAAGATGAATATGAAACATAATATAATCCTCCTTTTAGTAGCATAAGAACATTTAAGATGTTGACATCAGGCATTCCTTTGAAAATCAGATTTCTGTTAATTTAGCCAAGTCACTGAGCAGCTGAACAACAACAACAACATAATGATTTAGGCATTCCTTCAATCTTCCACAACCAGGTGCTAATCAGATATATTGGATTATGTAATGTTTAGGTGGAATCCAAGATACCTGAACAACAGAAGGTTGAGAAACACACTTATAAGGAGTACTAAATGTTAAACTGGTACATTAACACAGAGTTATCCTGCTTCCTTCTTTCTCCATCCTACAGTATATCAATGTCACTTTTCCTTCACTTTATTTTTACCCATTGAAACAGCTCAGTAAAGTGGGTGCATGAAGATCTCCCAAAAGCTGAAATACTGAGACTGCATTTTAATAGTCTTGAATTATAAGCACTGATGCATCTGATCATTTCAAATATTGGATTTACTTTCTGTGTTTGGAAAATGAAGTAATTTTCCCCATTGCTACCCTTCTTTCAAAGGGCCCTAGTTGATTTTGCAACAGAGATAATACCATTACTCTCTATATACCCTAAAAATAAAAGGTAAAAAAGATAAAGGTTTCCTCTGCCAGTCTTGAGACTTTCCTGTAACTTTCTGCTGCCAATTGTGGTTATCCAGATATTTGAAGTGCAGATATGGTAGGCCTAACAAAAGGAAGTTCAGTTCCTAGTAGAGCCCTTTATCATTTTCTCTAATGCCAGGCTTTATGTTAGCACTCTCTAACTTGGTGTTAGAGACTATTGGATTTCAAATTCTGTAATTCTTTGCCATCTCATCCATGATTGACTGGGTAGATATTGTGGGAGTTGAAGTCTAAGACTTCGGGTGAACACCAGGTTTGAAAAGACAGTTTTGCATAAGTTATTATGAGTTATCACAACATGAAAGAGATGATCTCTATCAGACTTGCAAAGCCATTTATTTTTAGTAATTAATACCATGTACATATAGCAGATTCCTACTATAAATTTGCTGCAGAATTTCTAAATGGTCCACTGGAGAATAGTATCTCAAAGAAAAGTGGACTTGTGCTGGTGGAGGTTGTCTCACAGATGTTGTAAGTGTGCATCTTTATTTTATCTGATATATTTTTTCATACAGATATGAGCATTGCTGACTAAGGTGGGAATAGATGTCTCCTTGATGTGGCTGATAGCAACAAAGGAAGAACTTGGAGAAAGAAATGGTCTAAAAGTAAGTCATTTATCACAAGTGTTGACAGCCACCTTCTACTCTGTGGGCAATTAGCTGCTCTTAGCAATGAAGCTCACTGGTCACAAGCAACCACTGCACATCATAGGGCAGAAATAAATTTTGCATAAACTAAAACAGCCTTTATGTTTGCTTGTTGCAATAATTAGTCTGCAAATTTGTTGCCTATTTTATATTATGTAAATGTGTCAACTACCTTGCTTTCAATAACACCTGGATTACTGATAGTATTTCCATATAGTTGAAGCTTGTGCTCATGCTAGTATTATATTTTTATTGTAAGCCACTGAGAGTTGCTTGATTTCACCGGCATATAAATCTAACAAATTAATAATAATAATAGCACTGATGTTTACAATAATTATTTATTATGCAAGGCATCTTGCATAATTATTTTTGTAGTCTCTGGATCAGGCTAATTAATCTATATGATATCCTTCTTTAAATATGCACTTCTGTATCCATAATCCTTTATTTCAAAAACATGGAAAGAGAAGAATACCTGTATTTTGCAACTTTATAAGCACCTAAATAGACTTAATAAACATTAAATTAATTAAGCTTAAAATAATTAAGCTATAAAAATTAGACAACCAAGATTATTTTTCATAAAACTTTCAATCACAGACTGTTCCTGATTCATAATACAGATTAATAATAAATATCTAATTAATATATTTAACCTAGTGCATTTCTGAAGCTTCTTTCTGTTGATTTCAAAACATTCTGTAGCCAGTCACTACAGAAGTGCTGAGAGAGAAACATTGCCTAATATTTATGGATCTTGCTTTGTCCTTTGCAGAAATGGATTATCATCTCAGTGAACCTCAGCTCTGAGTTTGCCCAACTCTGATTCTGCTACCAAATTGCTAATGAAGATGAGATACTTCTGTACAAAAAGATTCCTCTGAGGGCATGTAGAAAATATCTGCTTTTGCCAAAGATGAAACGACAGGAAATATAAGCTTCATGTTTGCATGTTCATACCTCTTACACAGCATCATCTGACTCTGAATATTACACAGGTGAGTGCTTTTGAAGCTGCCAATAATTAGTTATATGTGTTAACAGGCTCATTACTGACAAAAGAAAAGGTATTCCCAGTACAGCCATTAGCCATATGTGGAGCTAGTGATTTCTTTCTTCCTCTCTCTTTGGAATATCACATAAACCATCCTCAGAAGCAAAACAATTTTTGACAAGTTTGCTTATAACATGGCTAGTTCAAAACATAGGAAACACGGCTGAAAATATATCATGGCTGAAAATATATAAATGACATCCAGAAGCCATTACCTAATATATGGAATACTAACCAGGTTTCCTTCTATTAAACTACCTTGTTTTGACAAATGCAAGAAATGTTAATTTTTCCAAGACTTCTATTTAGCACAACCTCAAGATTCCTACAACTTTGGCATGAATCTTCTGACAGACTCCATCTAAGAACAAAAACAAAGCTAATAAATCTGTTTTCTTGCTGGCTTATATTTGATCAATTTGCTTCTGCCTTTAGGAAACTTTATGCAGATTTTATACAATCTGCAACCTAACAAAAGAGACATCATTTTGTGAGGAGGGCTTCATCCCTATATTTCAGATCACATGGGATTTTTCCTCTGAAGACTCTTTTTGTTTGCTACTACAAACGATGTTGCCACAACATTTATTTCTTGGCTCAGAAATAAAAGTCTAAGTGGTAGGAGCATAAAAATCCCAAAATCACACATCAGCAGCCTTCAGGAAAGCTAATTTAGATTTACTGCTGTAATACATAGCATATTTATTGTCATAATGGAGGAGCAATGGATATTTCCTTTTGTTGTGTTGCTAAAGTTGCTTTAGCTGAGCATTTTATTGGCGTAATATACAGAGTTGTTATTTGAAATCATTTTAGTTGGGTATTTTTAATGTTTGGGTTTAATTCTTTTCTTATTAAATATTGCATATTTTGCTCAACTATTAAATTAACTGCCTGACAGGGAAGACAGGTATGGAGAAATGTAAGGAAGGAAGGAAGAGACTTGAGTTTCTTCCACACAGCAGCCCACACGTACTGTTAACTAGTCTGGAGCCAATTTAGAAAGAATTAAGGAGAAGTAGCATTCAGTCCACTCAAGAAGTGGGAAGTGGGGAAGAGAACTGCCTATTGCCAGGTATTGGCTACAGAAGACCCACTTATTAGGATAGGCTTGGGTGAATATGGAAGAACAAACAGGTGGGTATTTGTGATGGTAGGTCTAGCCACCTTTAAATTGCCTAAATTCACTGTTGTAGAAGTGTTCCACATCAATAATCTATCAACTGGATTATTCTGGAAAGCAGGTCTATGATCTTTTAAATTCCCAAGTGATAGAAAGAACAATAAACTTGTTTACCAGTGCATCCATATTCTGAAAAAATGGAAAACCTTAAAAAGTAATAACTCGGATGAAGCAAGCTAAAGCTGAATTGAAGCAAGATGGAGTTGCTATAGATACACTGAAGTGTTCTCATGATTCTAATGCAATGTTCAACTGGAATTGTTTCTTAATGAGCAAGCACTACTTCTGAAGAGCAGATCTGGACTTGAGAGTCCTCTTGGACTTGAGGCTACTGTTGAAGGATAGGTGGAGGCTGTGGCCAGAAAAGTTCAGGTCTACCAGGTCTGGTTAGTGACAACGGAGCCGTCACAGGATGAACACTTGCTCTTCGGCTTAGAAACGGGGATGAGCACTGCACCCTAGAGTTGGTCACAACTGGCAGGGTCTCCTTTACCTTTTTTTTCTATTCCTATTCTGTATTGTTGGGTTCTATGGTTTAACGGTCATTCATAGTGTGGTTCTGTTTTAAGTAACAAAGTTTGATTCACTATCCTGAGTAACTGGGATGAGAGGAGTAGTCATATAAATCAAATAAATACGTTCAAAGTCTTAGCTGTAACATATACAAACCTAGACTGCTTGGCTCTTTGGTGCCCTCAGGACCACCTACTCCCATTAGAAATGACCACACTGTTCACACTTCCTAGAAGAAGTTTCGAGCAATTCTTCAGTTAGGTGAGGTGAGGTGGGCTGAAGTTGAGATACTGTTTTTCAAGAGTAGCAGCTATTCTCTGGGGAAGAAAGGAGTAGAAATTGCCCCATTCTTTGACTGCTGTTCCTAAGAGTGTCAAGAAAAAAAGATTAGGTGCTCTCTGGTCAGTTGGTTGTTGCTTTGTGTGACTTATGTTCTAATTCTTTATTTTCTTTTTCTTTACATAGACAACTTACTTGTTCACCTTGGATGTTTTGATTATGTTAATAAACTATCTTATTTTACATTCCTGGGAGTCCAAGGAGATTATGAAGCTAGCTAAGCAATATCTCTTAAAGAAAATCTGGTCAACAAGCAAACTGTTTCTGGTTGATGTGCATGGATGTAAAACCCCTTACACTTCAATCTGTTATTGTCTCTATGCCATAGCTCCATTATCACCTGTTTGCATCTAGTTTGAAGAAATGCAATTGAATAATATTCCAGTAGCCTGGAAAAAATTATTTAGGTTATAAATCCAATTTGTATAAATCCCTACCATGGGCATGTGTGCATCCAGTGGTTTCTGTATGCCCATATGCACACATCCACATTTAGCAAGAGTGAAAGCAAAGATTATTTCTGGTATCAAGAAGGACATTCAGCTTTAGTTCTCCTTCTTTGCAACAATATTGTTTTGCAGACATAAGCACACTCACTGGTATCAAGTTGGAGTAATTTAAAGCAGTATAGCATGTGTAAAATTAGTGTTAGTAGTTTCATGAAATGATAGTTGTGCGGGAGATTAAATAAGGAACACAAACTATTTGTAGACTTGCAATTTGATCTTGTGAAGAAATGAGTCCAATAGATTTAACTGGAACTTGTTTTAAGGTAAGCTGGCCAAGATTGATATGTATACATACTGTATGAATACTGTAACAATAAGTACAAATCATTCAGTTATTTATAGCTAGTATAAAATGGTTAAAATACCTCCTTGGGAGTTGCTTTGTAGAATTTTATAAGCATATAGTCTATAATTTTTTTTAAATTTATACTCTAAAGCATCATCCTCATCTGATGTATTACATTTGGGACACTTCCTCAAAAGAGAGGTATCAAAATATACTCAAAGCAGTTATAATGCATCCAGGCTACTTAGGAAATGAAATCTGGCATATTCACTACCCACAATACTCTGATTATGGGAGAAGTTTGAAAGAAATGAATTTGTAAACATCTCCTTAGAAGCTGAGCCCCAGAATTAATAAAGTTAGTGGTGGTGCCAAAATGCATTGAGTGCAATACTGTGAATGTGATAACCTCATAATATTCATGAAAGTTAAAACTGAATATATATTTTCTTTGGAATACTTCTCTGTCTTAGATAAAATGCTGTGTGTGAATGGTAATATTGTTGGTGATTAGATGCTTGAAATACATGTGCAAAAGTTCTCACAAATAAAGCTCATACTTTAAAAAAACATGGTCTGATCATGACCAGATCAAGAAATATTTTGTTTAGTGAGTAGACAGATATTTTATTGGCCAAGCGTAGTTAGACGTGCAAGGAATTTGGCTCCAGTACAGCAGCTCTCAGTATACTTGCAAGACAACAGTATATAGAATAATAGTATAGCAATAATGAAGTTAGAGAGGAGGTGTGGTGGTGCAAGTGGTTAAGATGCTTTTCAGCTGGAAGGTCAGCAACCCAAATTTGAGACCCAAGAGCTACCATGCAACAGGATGAGCTCCTGTTGTTTGCCTCAGCTCCTACCAACCTAGCAGTTTAAAAGTAAGTAGATAAATAGGTACCACCTCAGTGGGAAGGTAACAGCATTCATGCACCTTGTCATATAGTCATGCCAGCCATATGACCACAAAACCATCTTTGGATGAGCGCTGACTCTTCAGTTTGGAAACGGAGATGAATCCCCTTGAGTCAGCTACAACTGGCAAGGGAAACCTTTAACTTCTGAATGAAATAAGAATAAAGTATACATCTAAAGTATGCAGCCAGGAGAAAGGGAATATTATAAAGTGTAGAATTAGAAACCATATATGTTGAAAAGTATGCAAACACATTGGATAGAACTTCTGGGTCAGTTTCATGTAGTGTGAATCAAGTATTTATGTGAATGATAGCATGGAGGAAAAACTGTCCCTGTGTCTGGTTGTTTTGGTATGCAATACCCCATAGTGCTGTCCAGAGGGAAGAGGTTCAGACAAGTTATGATCAGGATGAGAGGGATCTGAAGATACCTTCTCCACCTCTTTTTTTGACCCTTTCGATCTACAGGTCCTTTGTGGGAGGCAGGCTAGCTTCTGTATCTACTTTATCCAGGGCTAGCATTCATTTACATAAATATTTAAATGCTTTTTTATTTCCATCCAGATAAAACATGTATTGTACAAAGTATACTGCTGTGGTTCTTTGTGCTGTATTAGAAAAGAAGTTGTAAGGGAAAGTATCTCCAAAAATAGTGTGATAGAAGACTTTAAAAGATAGGACATCTCTTTACAAACATCCCATATGTAGTTCATAAACCAGCATACAAATGAGCCTTTAAAAGTGTTTCTAGACTTTATATCCATGGAAATGAATTTGATATTACATCAATATTATCTGGGGAAATGGTCTGCAATCAGGAGTTTGAGATTTTCATTGCTCTGCACTTTTCCTACTCGAGATTAGAAAAAGTATATTTATGAAAAATAAGCAAATAATTTCATCCATTTGTTTATTTAAAATAACTAAAATGATTGACTTCCCTGCAACTTAGTTCTTTTATTCTTATCCTTTTTCATATCCTTAAAAATCCAGATTGCTTTATATGTTGATAAGTATGGTTTTCCTTTTGTAAAATAGTTTTTATAGAAAAGGCATATTGATAAAATCCTATATAACTTTTAATAATAACCATGGCCAAGTTCAGCTGTAATTATGCAATCCTAATAGGTTAATAGGGTGAAAAGTAAGCTTGTTTCTAGGCAGTCTTGTCTAAATCCTTGTCTTGCCTCAACTGAAAACTTAAGTTAAATTTTATTACATCTGTACCCTGAAGGTTTATGTTAACCTCAAGTGCCCTATACTGAGATTAAATTACAGTCCGTAGTTTTCAGCTTCACATATGGGAAGAAATCATGATTTAACCAACTCTAAAAATGTTTACTTTTCAAGTGCAAGTAAAGGAAAGAAGAGAAGGGAAAGCATTTTGTGGACCAAATACTTTTTCCTAATCTAATTACCCATATATAGGAATATGGGTAATTACCCATATAAGGAATATTTTCAAATAACTACATGTATGTGAACACTGATACTTTAATTTGGTGTATGGGTAAATGTGGATATATATAGAGAAAGAGAGAGCTGTATGTCTATATTGTGTACACATGCAAACATATCCAAAAAGGGCTGCCCAAAGGAAGGGAAACAACTGAAATAGAAAGGTCGGAGGACACAGCAGCAAGGGAGTTCTCCAATCTGAATAGGTGATGGCCAGCAGTTTTGAATGCATACCTTGTAGGCTGCTGCCAAAGGATCTCAGTGTGGATAGGATTTTTCTAAACTGTTTTCTGAAACTTAGATTTGAGCCAATCTGAGCACAAGAAAAAGCAGCTTAAATATCCCTACTTAGATTAAAATGGAGGTGAGCAAGGTCATGCTCGCACTTTAGGGCCCAAGGTCCTGTTGGAACTCAGGATATGAAATATAGGTGCTTCAGAATATATAATGAATGGAATATAATATGATATAATCAAAAACTATATTCAAGCTAGTATTTGGATGGAAAAATATCAGTCAGACTATGAACTCCAAAAACATCCTGGAAGAAGTGAAGGACAAACATTGTTGCTAAGAAAACTGCAGAAATGTGTCCATGTCCTCCAGAGAAATCCAATTCCAAGGTTTTATTTACAATTTTTGCAGAGTAATTCTCATCAGGTTTATATAGAACGCAATTACAAAGAGTTAAATGAGGCTTATTTGTGGACAAATGTATTGAGGATTACAGCCTAGGAAGTCTGGGAAATGAAGGCATCCTTGAAATACTAAAGATGCTTCTTGGATACAAAGAGACTTGTGATTTGAAGATTTACATACAGGAGTAGTTTTCTTTATGATAAATTACTTCCAGGTTCTGCAGGCAAAACATGATCTCTGACATTTAGTTTTTTTGGTCCTCCTTTTTTCTTGGACAGACTATAGTTGTGCATGTTGCTATAAAGGCATCTCTGTCCTTTATTCTGGTTCTCAGAAAGTATTTTGTTCAACCCCCAGGTCTATTTTGAAGAAAGCAATGGTGTGTTGCTGTGGATTTACAACAGTTCTGAAAACAACATGAGGCACTTGTCTTCAGAAAAAAAATTATAGCTCATCATAACACTGATATTGATTTGTTTGTACAGCAAGAAGAACAGTACATCATTTATTTAATAACCAGTTATCTTTTGGTCTGGAAGGTTACCTTGAAAATTATGTCTTTTTCTCTTCTTTTTCCTCTCCCACCGCCTTCTCCCACACCGTTTGATGAGTTTAACTTATTTATTTCTATGCCAGCTTTGGATATAAAAATTGGGTTTTTTTTAAGGAGATCTTGTAGAATCCACTCCTGTAGTTCTTGATTCTTTAAGATTTGTGTAAGTAGACCTAACAAAAGCTGATGTTATGCTGATGTGTTCAATGGGTGCTAGTATGGCACAGGTGATGATTGAGATGACTCACCTCCTTTCCGCCCACTAGACAAAAAAAAGGGATATCAGTGTTTATCAAGAAATTGCTCCATGATGGACTTGGCTCTGAGAAAGCAAAAAAAAAACCTGTTTTCTGAGAAAAGGTCTTGGCAATGTGTAAAAATAGAACCTATCAAAAAAAGTGTAACTCCTCTGAACACTGGCCATGGAAACTAAACCTTGCGAAATCACTACAACTCTAAAGCTTCTCATAACTTGGAATAGAGTGCACACAAGTAAAATGACATTGTGTTTTGCAGAAGAAACATCACGAACCAAACTACATGAGCAATGATGGAGAGAAATAGCTGTATTCTGGAGCCGATACAGTGGACTTTACAGCAAAGCCAGTAACAAAGTGAGATATTCAGCCACTGGAAATAACTATTAATTGAGCCTTGAGGCAGCAAAATTTGAAAAGAATATTAAATCACTGTGTAGGTCTTTTCAGAGGCCTGCTGCATGAGCTAATGAAAGCACTGGGATTCCCACATAGTTAGCTGCTACTGCAGGGGGATGCACCTGACACAGAAACACATCTACAGAGCATATAAATGATAATCGCTGAGGAGATGCAAGAACTGGATGGACAGCAGCTGGAGATCTTGGGCAGTAAAGAACTGCAGAGGATTGGCAGGAGGATCCACCATTCAAAAACCTGCTAGTAGAGACAAAAGGGAAAAGCTACTAAGTATTAAAACACAAATGATTACAATAGGGGCTGGAAAAAGTACCAGAATATTGAAGCAGAAATATGAAGAACTATGAAATTATTTGTGAGTCATGTTCGATTTGAATGAGCCAAATGTAAGAGGAGAAAAAAATGTTGACTGGGCAGTCATTTTTTGTGTATAGCCTGCAGCTTGAGGGTTTTAACAAGATATATTTAATGAAATAGAAGCATGCTGGAGATTATTTTCACAGAGACAAAGTTGCCAGACACAGTTTGAAAGGAAACATATAGCTAATGGAACGAAAAAGCAAGGAAGTGGTTCAAGAAGTTAATTTATTCTTATTTTCTATTTTGTATGGCAGAAGAATCAAAACAGATTAAATGGATGAAAAATAATAACACATACTTGGCTAGATAGAGTGGGAGATAGGACACTGGCAGAAAGTGAAAAGCATTGAGTTTGGGGCTTACATAGGGTTGTCTTTGTGAAGATCTAATCATACCTCTTATGTCTGTGAAGACTCTCATTCGTCCAGGGGAATTGCATCGCAACAAAGTTTAAAAAACAGGCATCTGGACTGGATTTTTCTCAAGTCGAAGACGTT
>JANHZU010002492.1:155193-166091 GCA_032468055.1 Acrochordus granulatus | reverse complement strand
CTATAACCCATTTTTCACCAGATGTCAAGGAACTCCAACATGTAGTACAGTCCTTCTTGACCTAGATGATGACCAAGCTGGTATGGGTTTCTGTAAATTACAACTCCCTGTATTTTTTATGGGAGGGATACGCTCTTCGTCTTGCTCCTCTGATGAGAACTGTCCAGTATGGTTGAACCTCTGGCATAAATCTCATCTTCCTCAGAGTATACAAGCCTCACAACCACATCATTGTAGATAATGATATATTATATAAGATAATAATGGCTTAGATGCACACAATTGTATTAGGCTCCAGAAAAGTAATACTCTTTAACAAACGTTTGCAATTTACCTAACCTGACAACCTCTAGGAATCACAATCCCAATGCATTTGCAAGCCCATCAAATTGGAAACATTTATATGACCAGATGATTGTGAATAGCAACGAACAGCAGGTGAAATATGTCAAGAAAGACAGAATACAGAATGAATATATGAAGAATTGTGAGGAAGAAATTTTGTTTTCTCATTTTTTCAAAAAATATTAAGCTAACTTTATTAATCTGTCACAATTGTATTTCTCTCTCTTCTTCCTCACCTTCCTTCTAGTTACAAAATTAATTATTGCAATGGA
This sequence comes from Acrochordus granulatus, assembly GCA_032468055.1. Taxonomy (NCBI): domain Eukaryota; kingdom Metazoa; phylum Chordata; class Lepidosauria; order Squamata; family Acrochordidae; genus Acrochordus; species Acrochordus granulatus. Next base: position 165,474 of record JANHZU010002492.1, on the reverse strand, counting down.
GATATTTATTTTTAACTGGAATGGTTGACATTTCCAAACTTGGTGATATTCTGTGAAGAATATATTTTGTACACGCATGATCAATCAGAGAGCAAATGTCCACATAGGAAACACATGCACATACAAAACCTATTACCATTTGCAAATAAGCCCTCTTAGTGGCAAGAATATCTCAGCCTTCATAATTAACAATAGGTTGTATACACATCATGGTTTAAAAGTGGCTGATGTCTGCATTTTTATCAAGCAAACGCATGGTTAAATGATTCAACATTCCCCTGAGTTTTCTTTCTTTAGCATCCTCTCACCATTATTGGTCCCATTCTTCCAGTAACCATGGAAACAAAAGATTCAGTTCCACGGCTTCTTTATTATGAGTTCTTCTTAGATTTCCTTTTCTTATTGATTCTCTTCAATAAGGCAAACACATACTTATTTGAACCAATGTCCTTCTCTTTCTCATGTCAAGCAATAATGAGTAATATGAGTTTGTAGGACATCTGCAGTACCTTAGATAACAGGGAAGCAGGTGCACTTGGCTAATAACATTCCTTGCACTCAGTAGAAAACAGTCTTACAAATCTTGAAAGAATCCGAATACACACACTTTTGTTACATATTTACACATACACATAATTTTTGGAATTAAATTCTTAATAACACAACATTAGACATTTCATAGCAGCCAAAATGTACTCAAAAAGATAAACAGGAGCTAAGGAATTCATTTGCTCTTATCACCTTAAAATTTTTCATAGGCTAAATTGTGGAGTACATGATCAGAGACATTCTGAAAGTAAACCAAACCAAATGTTGTTCCTTAATTTATACTGGAATCTGCAGGCTAATGCGCAAGTAATAAATTTAGGAAGAAAAAATGAGTTGGTTTTTAAGAAAGCTGCTGTATTGAAATGCAGCTGTGACATCACAACAGGATAAATTTGGGCTATCGTACCTGAATGCAAAAATCTAGATACCAACAAATGGCAGCAAGAGAGTTTTTTGTGTCCTTTTGCTGCAACTAGGGGTCATCTTGATTTTTGCAGCCCACATGAGATAGCCCTAAAATGAAACAAAGAGAGATTGATTACAAGGCTCTAGTGCAGTGTTTTTCACCCTTAGCGACCTTAAGATAGGTGAAGTTCAGCTCCCAGAATTCCCCAGCCAGCATGCTGATGAAGAATACTGGGAGATGAAGTTCACCCATCTTAAACTTGCTCAGGTTGAGAAACACTACTCTAGTGAATAAGCAGTTCATTACAGTGATTAAAATAAAATAATGGGGAGGCATCAGAAGACTTTCCCCATCTTTTCAGTCATGGCAAGGGAAGGAAGATGTACACAGATTTACTTAGGTTAAAGCATGATGAACGAGCATTAAGCAGATTCTGACCAAATGGACAGAGAGCTCTAAGAGTGGGCTGGTGATCAGTACTTTTGAATGAAAGGGCACCTGAGCATCCGAACGTGTGCTTTGCAAAAATCATCCAAAGACCCTAAATCAGTCACAGAAGGCTGTTTGAGATTTTGTGCTTGACCAAGATTTCACTCCACAGCCCTAATGTAAGATAATTCAAAATATAACAAACACGGTTGTGAATAGGACAAGATAAAAAAAATCTTATTGCATTTTCAAGACCAGCCATGCACTGTTGCATGTGCTTTCTTTGAGCTAATGCCCACTTTAAAATGTGCATATCAAGAAGTTACTTTCACCCAAGAGTTTTATGCCACAATGTGTTTAGTTCCACAGAGGAGGCAGCAAAGTGTCGTGTTTTTGGTAAGGCTACCAGATGTACACTGCACAATTTAGTAGACCACAAGATGACAGCAAAGAGAATCAGAAAGTTCTAACTCTTTTCTGTTCGGTAGTGGTCCTCCAAATTTTTGCACCCCAGATTTGATTGCCCTAGATTTATGCCCTTGATAAATCGCCGTATTCTTTTAGGTCTCCTCTCTGTTGCCTCTTCCCTGCTTCAGATCTTCAAACCAAAACATTTGCCTTCAACAAGCATTACCATTGCATCTATTAAAGGGTCATTTTTTAACTATGTCCAAAGCTGGATGGAAGAGAACTAAGGAGCTGTGAAATTGGAAAGCTGCTTAAATGTCAGAGGTGTTCTGTAAACAAACAAAAGCCTTAGTTCATAATTAGGCTTCAATGCATAGTAACTTGAAGACTAGTGATGGGGCCAAAACTGCAAACTTCAGATCCAGATCAGAATTCACACAAAGCTTTCTTTTCCCTTTCTTGAGAAAAAAAGCTTTATATATTTTTCCACTGTTGGAAAATACAGAGTTATATTTCAGTCCATCGACCTTTATACAAGCAGCTGGATCTGTTTTGCAAAATGGACCCTTGTCTAGTGTATTGCAAACTTCAAAATGACTGGGAGATTTGAACAGTAAATTTAATAAATCATCATAAAATTATTTAAGTACAAAGCATGACCTTCTTAAATCAATTCCCGCTCTTTTTCAGTTTTTTCCCTCTGAACTGTGCACAAAAAGGCCCATAATTACAAGTCCTCATGCTATGCACTTAACATCATTTTAGGTATAGAACAGTGTTAAAAAAGTTACAGAAAACAATGCAGAAGGCAGCTGCAAAAATACACTCAGAGAGATATATTTTTAACAGCTGCTGTGAGTCTATGGAAGTTCATCAGTTTTTTATTTTTGCACCCAATTTTATTATTATTTTATTATTGCACTGCATAAATTCTTTATTCTCTTTCCCCTCCATTTTTTAGAAGGGGGACTATTTTTATACTTCATTTATTCATTTTGAGAGATCCAAATGTCTTGTGCTTATATATTAAGGATCATCTGAGATTTTCCTTTTAGCTTTGCCAATTTAAAGTCTGTAACTCTAGATATACTATTATATTTTTTTGCTAGTTTTTAATGTGTAATAAGATGCTGTTAAAATAATTATCCTGCTGAATAATATGTGGCCCAACTGCTTTTTAGTTTTTCTGCCACAGTTCAGAAACTACAATTAAAATACAATAGTAATGGACCCAAGATTATTCATCAAGACTCATTGCCCAGGTAAAATCCCATGTTCTTAAGATGGTTCTCAGATACAAATTTGCCAAGTTTGCAATTATGATAGATGTATTATGGGGTTGCAGAATTACATTTTTCCAGGTATAAAATACCACATTTTTATATCTGAATAAATTATAGTCCTGGAATTCATCACTTAGGGACAATATCTCTAACTAGGCTCATTCAGTGAGTAAGAAATGGAAATTTATTACACTAAAAATACGAAGCCCCAATTCTAAATATGTATTACACTTTTGGAAGACTCCTGTGTATTGTTTATTTAATGATTATTTCCTTCCTTAGAGAAATATAGGTGTCTTTTATATCTGAAACAAAAAGTGGGCATCCAACCTGGACAATCAGATATCAGAGTGGCCATCAGTCTTGTTTTATACAGCGTCCTTCTCTAACCTAACAACCTTTGAATGGTCTACCATTCTCATCATCTCCAGTCAGCATAACCAATGCCAGTGATAAAGATGATAGGCGTCATTATCACATGTGACTGAAGAGTACTGAGCTAAGGTATACTGATAAATATTTATCCATATTAGTAGGAATCATTAACAATAATTAGCTCTGCACACTCTGCATGGTTTTATAAGGGCAGAAACCAAAAAATAAATAAATCAGGGTTCCTGATTCCTATAAAAATTCATATATAATTTATCTTTTAATTCCAAAATTAAGATAAAATTAATTATTTTATTTTAATTTTTAAAATGTTTTTAATGCTTGTTTTTGTTAGCAGCCAAGAGTCTCTGGATTTTGGCAGCATAGAAATATAATTAATAAATAAATAAGGCCACAGAATGCACCCTAAATTGTTCTGGCCTATTTGGTTTATAGAGAGAATGGAGTAGCAAATACGAAGATCGGTTAGTAAGCACTTAAGAAGCATATTCTGTTGAATTTTACACTTTTTCCAAGTTGGCGTATTTACAGGATCTTGAAATTTATTTAAGAAACAATTTTGCTGGTAACAGATGGAAAAGTGAACAAGGAAGAGAATCATACTGAGTATCTATGATGAGGATATGGCTAGTTGAATGATATAATGAATAGGAGTGAAATTTTGTCAACCTTCAATATTTTGTTAGTTCCCACTTCTTTTCACCTTATTCTGATGCGTACAGAACAAAGGTTTTAAGGAACAAACAACATTATTCGTATCTGCATGTTCATTGGCTAAGATAATAAATAATAAGATATTAGGGATTCAGATGCAACTGAAACAAATTTGTTTGTTATTGTTTCTTATTGTGTATGATATGACTCAAGTTTCAGTATGATTTAGTAATGGGCCCATTACTGAACATGAATACTCAGTTACCAAGCATGGGAAGAACAAGATGATTAACTTCCATTGTACAGGCAGTGACACAAGATTCAGACATTGTAAGAATATGTAAAGTCTCTTTCAAGACATTCAGAAATAGGTTATGTCATGGATTATGTTATACTATGTAATGGAATTTACAATTCTAGACAGGAAAGCCAAGAAAACAGACTGAATAATGTATAAAATCAAATACTGAAACAAATGAATTTCAGTGATATAGAAGTCTGTCTAATGTAGCATTACAATCAGGATTGTACTGATGTTTCCTTCTATGGAACTGGATTTCCTTTTCATAATTCTATTACAGAGATGGCTTCAGTTTTTGTCTTTTGGCTCTCTGGAACTGCAGGGACTCTTCTCCATACTGAGATGTGAATTAAATCCAGTGAAAATTCTTTGAAGTGAATATCTTCCCTTTAAACTTTTGCACAGTCTGATTTACTGCAATTTGGAGGACAGACAAGCTGGGATCTTTAAACAAGTATATTTGTTCCCTAATAGATCGGGGTGGAAATGAAGAAGGCAAAATATTTTTGAAAGTGGCTTGAGGCAATAGGAAGGTATACTGCATTCCTCCTCGCTGAAATGAAAGATATTCCAAACTTAGCTTTTTTTTAATTCATGGCATACTTAGCACAGAGGTTCTTGGAGATGTGATGCTAAAGTGTTTATTTTTCAGCATCCTGTAATAATGGCCCAAATTACACCATTAACATAAAGAGAAACCAAATATCATTAATATCAGTGCTGCTGATCCTATTATAGAATTATTAAGGCTTCTCAAACTATTCCATATTATATTATTCAGTTATTTTCTTTCAGTATTGAACCTCACAATTATTACAAAATGAAATACAATAACTTTTCTTTGGCTGGAGTAGGAGTAGGAAAATGAAACTCAATAAATTTGAGTTTGGTCCAGAGTCTTTCAGGAAAAACTACTGTTATTGTTGTAAATAAAGTTTTAGCAATTGTTATTCAAACAATACTCAGCTATAATCAGATTCATCTATGTTCACTTTTAGCTTTCTTACAGGCTGAAAAAAATTCTTGGAACAGCAAAACTTATTTTATATGTTTCTTAGAATCTGCTTAAAATCACATTACTGTGATATATTTTGCTCTTGGCATAAAAACAGATATTTCTCAGAATCAATCAAGTGGCTTATTGATTATGCAGGTTGCATGGATTTGTACAGAGTAACACGCATGTAAGCAATCAGGATGACTATTTTGGCACATCTCCAGTTTTGGATGAATCTATATTTCCCATGCAAAATTGTAGAACATGAGCTGAGTTGTAGCATCATAGGTAAATATGAACTGAGTGGGCTGCTAGCAACTTGGTTTTCTGGCAGAAACAACGATACAACCTCTAACACAATATAACCCCTTTAACATGTGCCAAATTCTGCACAGAGCCACTCAGTTCACACTGTGAATATGTGAATTAGTCCTTACTGTATTTATTCATGTCAGTGCAAGAACAGGATCAGTAAGGTAAACCTCAAATCACTTATGGGATCCAACTGTCTTTTCTTTTTGGAAATTTCAGTTGCTATAATCCATTTTCTGAGGTCTAGACCAGCATCAAAGGTATGTGCATGCATGCATGTAGGTAAATGTTTAGAACTTAGAATTTGAGGCTGTCATGAATCTTCAAACAATCTCAGGGCCAAATCACACTAGGCAGTATAGGATCTCCAAGTGATGAACAGAGCCATCATTGCTCACAATCATCATTGATTCATTATTTTTATTCATATCAAATGCATCTTTTCTGGAACGTTGATTGCAGGATTGCCTTTAATTGAAGAACTATCCAGCCTCTTGAGAGTTACAACTGCAGCATCAACAGGATAAAAAATCCAAGACTGTCATCTATGAAGAGAAGTCCATGTAGAAGAAGCTGTTGCCTCCTTAGTGTAAAGCAGTGAATCCAACTTGAGGTGTGAAACTGGCCAAAGTTCTTATCACATTACACTTGGGTGTTTTTCCAAAGATTTTAAGAGCTAAATACAGACTGTTTTTACTTTGATCTTGAGAACATTGAATCCATTGCATGAGAACATTCCAAAGGAAACCTTAACTTTCAAGTTGCACATTGGCACATATTAATATATGGTCAACCCTTCCTCTGCTATAGTCAAATGGTGCAGCTCTCTTACAAAATTTTCAAAGGAAAGCTATTTTGTATCTAAATGATGATCTTGGAATAGTTTTACTGCATAAACCCATCCACTTCTAGAAAATGCATTTAAGATTAAAATCCAGATTTGGTGCAGATTGAGATGAAGGTATGTTGTACCTTTCCATCTTACTAATGAATCTCAAGATTCTGCACTGTTAAATACTTCAGGCAATCTCTGTGTCTTCCAATCTTTTATATTTAGATATCAAATATTTAGTTGACATTTGTTTGACACTGTCACCAGAGATCTTTTTGTTACAAATATTTTTCCCATTTCTAGTCAGCCATTTCTATATATGACACCACAATGAATCCATTATGAGTTTCTTGATATATGTGATGTATATGATTCATATTACTTTAGTTGGTTTGCCTACTTAAGCAAGCAAACATTTTGGGCATTTTCCTTGCATATCACATTTCAGGTCAGCATAAAACCTTCCCCAAGTCAATTGCTTTAGTTTTTCATTTTTATGTCCATGTATATCCTTCAAGCCACTGGACAATCTAGAATCACTATAAACAAGTATACTCTATAGGCTACATAAGAAAATAGATATATTTTATGTAATAAATATTAAGATCCATGCAACAAATATCCATGCAGCTGTACTGTAATACTGGTTAAATGTCTCTGCAGAATAAATATATTCTAGGCCACAGCTTATTTGCTCCAGCATTTGAACAATATGCTTTTCAGTTCTGCATATGTAGGTGACCCCCTCCCAAACCAACAAAAATGTGTGCTTTAAAAAATGTCTCCAGGATCTTGGTATATCTCTACTAAAGAAACAACAACAAATTTTCCTACCAAACAGTGCCTCCTGCAAGCCTCACACTGACATGCTGCAGTAGATGTATCCAATGCAGCATTTTTGGTTCACAAGCATAATCTGCATGGTACAGTCTCTCTCTGGCATTTCTGATCTGGAAAACTGAACTTTAAAAGTAATTTGGACAAATATTTGTTTAATTGTTAAAAAACCATGCATGACCTTTTGTATAATTTCTGAAGCTTGAAAGCTATATAGTTGCATATAATTTCCTTGGAATATATATTCTTTTGCATGGGTTGAGTTATATATTAAATTATGTTTATCTAATTGGCATCTGTGAATAACTGTTGGTGACATGAACAGGCTGTGGGTTTGTTTTTCTTCAATGCCATTCATCTGATATTGTGACATAATTTTGCTTTAAAATGTTTGATATATTTAGAAACCCAGAAATCTGTCTAAGAAAAGAAAATGCATGAAAGCTTATTCAGCATTCAGTGTTAAAAAGAGTCACTTACACAACTATTGCTTTCCATGCAGAACCAATACATGTTGCAGAACATATTGTATTAACTACAGTGCAAGGTATTATGCAACATCTGCAAATGTTCCACTCGAATTTTAAGTATATTATTACGATTCTTTCTTTTTTATTAGCTAGACATCAGTTAACATTTTAGTTATATTAACATAGTTTGTGTTAGCTAGGGTACAATTGGCTGTTTTCAGGTTCTCCTCTCTAAAGTCCTCATTGCTATTATTCACACCTTCTTGTATCTCCATATAATCAGACTTACTAATAGTGGAGGCACTTCTGCTTTTCTTTAGGTCAGGGGAAGAAGGGATCTTTGGGCAGCTGGTGACTTGCAAGTATTGAGCTTGCTCCTCTCCTTCTGTCTCACGGTGATAGAAGTAGTTGAAATTAGACACTATAACCGGCACTGGTAAGGCAATTGTTAGTACACCTGCAATGGCACACAAGGAGCCAACTATTTTTCCACCTATGGTCGTGGGGACCATGTCTCCATAGCCAACTGTTGTCATGGAAACCACAGCCCACCAAAAAGCATCAGGAATGCTTGGGAACTGAGATTCACTCTCATCAGCCTCTGCAAAATAGACAGCACTGGAGAACAGGATAACACCAATGAAGAGGAAGAATATCAAGAGGCCTAGCTCCCTCATGCTGGCTTTCAGAGTCTGTCCTAGGATCTGCAATCCCTTGGAGTGCCTGGAAAGTTTGAAGATCCTGAACACTCTCACCAAGCGGATCACTCGAAGGATAGCAAGAGACATTGCCTGTTGACCTTGTTGGCCATCTTCTGGTTTCTCAGCCAGCTCTGTGCCAAGTGTGATGAAGTATGGAATAATGGCAACAATATCAATGATATTCATGATATTGGTAAAAAACCCAGCTTTGCTAGGGCAGGCAAAGAATCTCACCAAGAATTCAAAGGAGAACCAAATTATGCAGAGTGTTTCTACTATAAAGAAGGGGTCTGTGAAAGATGTTTGTTGTTGAGATCCCATTGTGCTGTTGGAATATGTGCTGGGGTTGCTACTGCTGCCATGCATGTCTTCAGTTTCATCACGGAACACAGGCAAAGTTTCCAAGCAAAAACTTACTATGGAGATTAGGATGACCATGACTGAGACAATTGCTATAATCCTGGCTGGCCCAGAACTTTCTGGGTATTCAAAGAGAAGCCATACTTGTCTCTGAAATTCATTCTCTGGTAAAGGCCGTTCTTCTTCCTTGATATAACCTTCATCCTCCCGAAACATCTCCATAGCTTCTTCACCAAGCTCATAAAACCTTATTTCTTCTGAGAAGATGTCCAAGGGCACATTAACAGGCCGTCTCAGTCTGCCACCTGATTGGTAGTAATATAAAATAGCATCAAAGCTGGGTCTGTTTCGGTCAAAGAAATATTCATTCCGGAGAGGATCAAAATATCTCATTCTCTTTTTAGGATCTCCTAACAAGGTCTCTGGAAATTGAGCAAGTGTCTTAAGCTGTGTTTCAAATCGCAGCCCCGAGATATTAATAACCACCCTCTCACAACATTCGTGATCAGTTTCTGGGTTATAAGTGTCCTGAGGATGACCAGGCAAAGCTGCTGCTTCATCTGTGGGATCTCCAGTAGCAACAGTCATATTTAGGCTGTTTTAAACAAAACTTTTATGAATATCTGGTGGCTGGGAGGTGTTCACCGAGATTCTAATATCCACTGGAAAGTTATGCACATGAGCTTTGAAGTAATTCATGAAAACAGGGAGTTTGTGAAAAAAGTCTGTCAGCTGAAAAAAAAAGAATAATATGAGCATTTCCTCTCACATCCGTGTGCGTACATTCCATGCACAAAATTTCAGTTGAATTTAATTTGATTGGTATAACCTGAAGAAGGCCTTTCATCTCAAATCATGCAAAAGCTATATCATGTAAGAAATGTTTATAAAGATACAAGAAGAAATACAGAAAGCTTTCTAACTGGTAAACAGCAAATAATAATAATACTGTTTTTTCCCCAGACATCACAGGGTATTCCAAAAGCTTCGAAGCCTTCTCAGGCTTCATCCCCTGCACTGAACCATTAGAATGACCCACACAGCACCTGAGACTCAACTTTCACCTTGAGGAATTGCCCTGACGGCTCAGATGTTGAGTTAAACTATTATGTTAAACGCTGGGGTGCATCTTGAGCACACTGCATTCTAATTTTTAACTTCTCAGTAGTACAGCCAGCCTCTTTCCTTCTCTTCCTACTTCTTTCCATTGTCTTTACAAGATCTCTCTTTGCTCTTGCTGCATTTCTGAAGAGAACTTTATCTTCTGTAGTTGCCTAGAAAGAACAGTGAATGAAAAACAACTCACATTACCTCAGTCTCTGACACTGATTTTCTGACCTTAGAGAGAA
>JANHZU010002492.1:134141-149247 GCA_032468055.1 Acrochordus granulatus | reverse complement strand
GAGGGAGGGAGGGAGGGAGGAAAAGAGAGGGAAAGGAGGGAGGAGTAGAGGAAAAGAGGGAAGGAGGGAGAGACGGAAGAAGGAACCTTTGGGAATAGTCAGGGTTGCCACAGCAAATGCTTACTACCACCTGCACCTCTGCATGCCCACAGTGTCCAGCATAGTGCCCTGGACCAGAAGCCCCTACTTAGCTCCAGCATAGCTGGCCCAGGGCTTTGTGCCCCGAATAGCCACCCTGCCTGGCCCAGCCCTTGCCAAGCCAGCTGGTCTACCTCTCACTGCAGGTGCTCTGTGGCAGCCCTGTCCTGTTTAGGTGGCCCCTGGCCAGCTGGCCCTCTGTATGGGCTGGACAAGGACAGCCAAAGAGTCAGATATGGTCCACAGGCCATAAAATACCCAGGTCTGATCTATTAAGATCTGCTTGTTGGTTTTATCTGGATCCCAAGGAGTCTTGGGTTTTTGGCTGGTTCTGCCAGTAAATAGTTCAATGCATGGTTAATACTTAGAATAGGGAACTTACAATTGACCCAATTATGCTTAGAGGTTTTTTACTAATCTTCAGAAATGATTTCAAGTATACAGAATGAATTATGAAAGCTTAAATTGCAAAAAGAAGTGAAACAAAAGTTTATTTGAATCTGATAAGCCACAATATAAAGCCCATTTGAAGCTCCTATTGTGGCTAACTACAGTAAAAAACAGAGCTCCACATGTTCTTCATCTGCTTCAGATGTCAAGGATGTACCCCTGCCACTGCGTAATCTCACAGTGATGACAGAAATTTCATTGGTTTTCTTCTATGTTTTTAATGAATTATATTGTGGAAAATTTCATATTCAGGGAAAATTAGGCATTTTCTAAAACCTCTGCATTAGATTCTCTTGGAGATTGGCCACTAAAGGCCTTTTCCCAAAATTCCATGATGGAATAAAATGATTGAGACAATAGTACTTCTCTGCTTCAAAAATACGTAGTTTAACTCATTTCCAATTGTTTCAGAGCAGCTGGTGGGGTTAAGATCATCTTAGTCAGCCTGATAGGTTATCTTTATTTGGGTATTTATTGAAGTATTTATTTATTAAAGCATGTAGCTCTTCTTGACCTCGCAAGGGATTTTAATGCCTGTGAACTATCATAATCCACTAGACTTCTTAAGAAAACTGGGAATAGGAGGCCCTGCTCTACAATGGATCTATTCTTACTTTTTAGGTAGACACCAAATACTGTGGTGTCATTTGGAGACATGTGCTCCTTGAAGGTGTTATGCAGGCTCAGTTCTTTTCAATATCTACATGAAACCATGGGGGAGATCATCAGATTTGAAATCACAGCTGTAATGCATTCATGACCACTAAGTTTGAATGTAAAGGTTACATTTTCATCTAGATCAGAAATTTCAGGTGATACAAAATTTGGTGTCCAAGCTGATCACTGGAAGGAGTGAAAGAGACCACGTTACTCTTTGGCTGAAAGGACTGCACTGAGTGCCAGTTTGTTTCTGAGTAAAATACAAGGTATTTGTATTTAAAGCCCTACAAAGCTAGATTACAAGAGAGGATACCTCTTTCCGTATGGTTCCCACTCTTCCCACTCCTACCACTTCTTACTCATGGAGATCCTCTTGCTCCATTTAAGGATTATCATGTTGATCTGCTTTACTGAAAACCAAAAAGAGTTTTCTGGTAATTTAAACACTTGCAAATATGGTATTCACTTTAATAGATTATACATTTCCTTTCTTATACCGTGTATATAATGTTTGTTTCTAAATTAATAGTTTTGTATCTATTCTGTATCTGTGTGTGTGCATCTCTGAAACAAGATGAAAAAAACATAAATAGCTATCGCCATCCAGCAACCAATCCTGGGAGTTGAAGTTCACCATGTCTTAAAGTTGCCAAGATTGAAACACTGGCCTACATGGTCTCCAGAGAAATGACAATTCACTCTGCAGGGTGCATAACCTGTTATTTTTTTCAAGGGATGCTCAGTTCTGCTGGGGGTGATTTCTTTACTCCAGGCCTGAAACCTGTGCCCTGTAATCCTACTTCGACATGACCTTGAGGGTTTTTCCTTAAAATCCCTTTGTTCAACAGTGACAATCTTAATGTCAATAAAGGCTTATTTTATCAGGCAGAAATGTTTGTTCATTGATTTCTAAGAATCAAAGCACCTGCGACACTGATATTAGTAGTAGCATGCAGTAGTAGCATGCAGTGCTACTACTAGGATTTTTCAAATTTGGTCCATATTAGAGCACGTCCACATGTCACCATTCTATGCTGCGGCCCTTCAATAGATTTCTAAATGGGTTGCACAAACCTCTCCATTCTCGCCAGACTTACAATGCCAAGAACGGGCAGGGAACAGCACAAGGAAATCCATGTTCTCTCCAGCTGGCCAACAGTAGAAGCAAACATCATCCTACACTCAGTGCCATGCCCCCAAGCGTCTGGAGCTCCTGGAGTAAGAAACATCTGCCTCCTTCATCTTAATACAGAAATCAATTACTAACCCCCCATGCCCACCTGCCTTCCTCATTTCCAAAGCCACTAGAGATTTCTTTCAATCTGTCTGTCTGTCTGTCTGTCTTTTTATCCTCACATACAATGAAGGGAAAAGAATATTAAAACGAAGAAAGTAGCAACATTTAAGCCTCCCCAACTAATGTGTTTAGATTGGAATCCCACCAAAACCAAAACACCAGTTATATGCTACCGATAAAATACGAACTACGTTCTGACCCTGAATATTGCCCTTTCTGGTGTAATTTTTCTTTTTGTGTAATGACCCCATTACTGTAAAAGAGGACATAATGTTTGGTGCCTTCATTGAAAGACCAACTGACTGCCCTCTTGCAAGAACGGATGGCCCGATTGTAAGGGCAGGTTATGCAGTGAAGATATCATATCCTTACTGTATATATCTCAGCATGGACTCCCCCCATTAAACTGTTGTTTAAAACCGAAAAAACAGTCTCAATATTTACCTGGAGAAAAAATTAGCAGAAAAAAATAGTTTGCATTTGTCATAAATGAAAAAAAAAGTGCTCATTGAAAAAAATCCATATCTTTAGCATATGTCTCTCGCAGATGCTTTTTCCGTACATAGATTACACTTCAGACATCTGTTAGATTGTTTGTGTTTATTTGAACTTGGCCACAGATGCTTTTGAAGGAGGAAAGGAAGGCTGACAGTGTTGGTTAACTGCCATATGAACCTCTGCATTGCTTATAATCATTTGCACTCCTTCTGTTAGCCTGGCTTCTGAAGCCATTAAGAGATTATATTTTTGTTCCTCTTTTTTTCAGTTCACATTTATAGTTTGCTCGCAGGAGATAACGTACTTTATGATTCAGAAAGCAATGAGGAAAGTGCTAACTCAAAAAGCATCTGCCATCGGCTTCAAGGGCCGGTGAATGAGTTCAAAAACATCATGTGAATAATTAACTCGGAGATTCCTGCCAGGTCTGGGTTGGCATGCCTTGCTGCCCCCTCGTGGACCGCAATGGCCTCATCGAAGAAACTGACACCAAGCATCTCTTTCTGCAGTTGTCAATGCACTATTTACAGTTCTAATAGCAACCTTCTTCTCTTGGGTGATAGCAATCAAACCTCATCCCTGTCAGTTTAAAAGAAATGTGTTATTCAAGGCTTTACATCCACCTGGGTGGTATGGGAAAGATTCCCCTGGAAACAGATATCTCTGGTCATTCAGCACTTGAAAGTGCTATGCAAAGAAAAGGAGGTTTCTTTCCTTTCATCTTCAAAACTGACACTTGTTTTCCTGGAATGGCTTTTGTTCTTTTACAGTAGATCACTTTCACTGTTTCTAATTATTCATTTGCATGCTAGGAAGAGTTCATCTGGCATTTTTGCAGTTAGAGGCACAACAGCCTTTCATAACAATAGAATTTGTTTCCTGCTAATTCTGAACTTGAATTGATCAATTATCTTTCAGTTGACAGAAATCTGTAGCAGCACAAAGGATCCTACTTTTAGTGCCACCTCCTGCCCATAGTGCTCCGTTCCCAAATCTTGAAAGTTGCCTGTTTTTCTCCAAGTCATATGTGTCAGCTTAACAGCAGGCTGTCCTTGGATAGTATAGCAATGAGGGGGGAAACTAGTTGTATCTGGAGGAGTTTAATGGCATTGCCTTACAAGCTCTTCTCCTTGAGTACATCCATGTGACAGCCCAATGCATGTATCAAAATGTGTCACAATTCCACAAAATTGTTTCCACTTTTCTCTTCCCCCTTGCCAGCTGCTTCTTGTGGGCACTGCTGGTGTACTTTAACTTCAGTGCAAATAAGGACAACTGAAGCCTTTCTCACTCAAACTCTAGGGACAGAATTTAGGCAAATTATGGAGCCATGTCTAATGGTATGTGGGAATGTCCTTGGGAAATGAGGAAAGCATGGCCAAGTGAATAATCATATACAAGGTAGTTTAGCCTGAAGAAGGAATTGGGTGTGGCAAATGTCCCGGACATTTAATAAAACAGCATTCCAGGCACCTTGGCATATAGCCATGCCAGCCGCATGATCACAGAAGCATCTTTGGACAAATGCTGGCTCCCTTGGCTGTGAATCGGAGATGAGCACCATCCCTTAGAGTATAGGCTACAACTTACAGGGGAAATCTTTACTTTTACCTTTTTTTTTAAATGTCCCTAGTTTCTTGGGCTTTAATGGCAACAGGGAAGAAATGTACTTCCAGACTTGTAAGATTTTGTTAATGTAACTTTATAATAAAGTACTATAAACTCACCTGCACATGCTTCTTGTGGGGACTACCTCAAAAGACATTGTGGCAAAGCAAAGATATTGCTAGGGCTAATTTCTGCTGTGATTAGGTGCAAGTGGATTAAGACTGGTGTTTCCACATAATTGCCTACTTAGCAATCATTCTGAAAATAATAATCTGGAAGCAAATATCCAACTAGAAAGTGCCTGTGTAGTAGTTTAAAAAATATATATTCTTAGGGTAAATGACAAATAGCAAAAAAGAGACTGAACATCCTCTCCCTGAGTTTTTTCAGATCCCTTGGACTTCTTCTCATGGTAGGAGACTTCATTAGAAACCTTCCCTAAAACTCCTGTAGGCAGACATTCAAGGACACGGCTTGGAATACTAGAAAAGCCATCATTAGAGCAGCATGTGCAAACTATCAGGCTCAAAACACATAGATATAAAACAGTCTCAAGGTTCAAATCTTATCTCTATTTCTGTGTGTACCAACAGACTGAGAGCCATTCATTAATCAGCAGGAGGAGTGCTCAGCATCTGTGCATTGTTATTGTAATGCATCTGGTTGGTCGATCTGCTTCTGACCTTGCCTTTCCTAGCCCACACACCACCTCCCTCTCCATTGCCTCCCTCTCTTCCTCCTGCTCCTGAGGCATGAAGAAGGGTCTGTAAGTGCTCCCCCTGCAACATCAGAAGATAAAGAGAAAGGAACTGTCATTGGTCTCCAGGCAGTCAGCAACAGGAAGAGGAACATTGCCAGCAGAGGCAATCCACCCCAATCCAGAACTCTCCTTTTCAATATGGGGGGAGGGGAGTTTGGATGGGTCTCCATCTGAGAACAAACAGCTGGCAGCACCACTGGGTTTAGAAGTTGATAATGGCACAGAGATAATATTTCCTTTCCTTTCCTTTCTTTTCCTTTCCTTAAATGGTGGCAACTTTGGAAGCAAGGTGGAGTGAATAAATTCCTTCTACAAATTGTTGTCAAGAAATTATTTTAGGCAATTCAACCTCAGAAAAGGAATAGTATCTTTTAGTAAGAATTTATGCTCCTGGGAGGTTTATTATGCAATCACAGGATTTCTACCTCTTCTTTCTCCAGAATGTCAGCTTTTAAGCAGAATACTTGACATGTAATATTATGTATGACTACAAGTCTCAGGATACACTTTTTCCTGCCACATTTCCTTGTCAGCAGGGCTACTATTTAAAGAGTTGGCATGTCAGGTAAGGGAAGGAAAGGACCTTAAAAGGGGAGGGGAGGATCATGGACATTTCTTTAATGCTCATCCTTCCTCTCACAGAAACTTCCATCAGTACCCAAGCAAAGCTAGGTAATACTTCCAAGTTTTTGGAGTGCCCTGCTTCATGAGCTCATTTCGTCAACCAGGTCCTTTGGTCATCCAAGGCTAGTTCACTTTAACCCTCATTCTGATCTAACAACGGAAAGTCCACCAACTGTGCATGTACTCAATATTTACTTTGTCCTAAATGTTATATCTCACAGTTGATTGTCATCCATTGGTGGGGACATCAAAGGAAGCTTTCAGTCTGGTATGCTGTTAGTTTAATTATTTATGTCTAGGCTGTTCTGTTGCAGAAAATGGACTAGCTATTTTATAGCCCCTCCGGTCAAAAGACCAATTATAAATCCAACAGAGGTGCTTCTCATTTTAAGGAGATATGTGATTTCCATTGAGTGAGGAGGACTAAAAATAGCCTGTTTTTTTTCCCATATTTGTCAGGCAAGGAGCCAGAGGATTATAAATAAAGTTGTTGCTGAGGTTGGTATTACTAGTCAAGTTTTGGGCAGTTGACTTACACTAAAAATAATCCTTTTCCATAATATGAAGTACATTAAGTCTTCTTAACAAGACTCATTGAAATACAAGGGATAGGTTTACAAGAATTTCAGCAAATATTTTCCATTCAAATCAAATTATCATGTGTGGATTTCATTATTTTTAATGGATTTTCTGTGAATTGGCAAGGAAGTAAGACTTGATTATGGACGAGCTTGCAGGCATTTATTTTCAAAACTGTTATTGTTCAGTCGCTAAATCATGTCCAACTCTTTGCAACTCCATAGATTGCAGCACGCCAGGCCTGTCTTCCATTGTCACCCAGAACCTGCTCAAACCCATGCCCATCACATTAATAATGCTATCTTACCATCTCATCCTCCGCTGTTCCCTTCAGTTTTCCCAGTATCACAGCCTTTTCTAATGAGCCCTCTATTTGCATTAGGTGGTCAAAGTATTTGAGCTTCAGCTTCAGTATCTGTCCTTCCAATGAACAATCAGGGTTGATTTCTTTTAGGATCAACTGGTTTGATCTCCTTGCAGTCCAAGGGACTCTCAAGAGTCTTCTCCAGCACCACAATTTGAAGGCATCAATTCTTTGGCATTTAGCCTTCCCCATGGTCCACCTCACACAGCCACACATTACTACTGGGAAAACTATAACTTTGACTATATGGACCTTTGTCAGCAAGATGATGTCCCTGCTTTTTAATATGCTATCTAGGTTTTCCATAGCTTTCTTCCCAAGGAGTAAGAATCTTTTATTTTCATGGCTGCAGTCATTGTTTGTAGTGATTTTGGAGCCCAAGAAGGTACCACCACTTCCATTTCTTCCCCTTCCATTTGCCAGGAAGTGGTGGGACTAAATGCCATGATCTTAGTTTTTTTAATGTTGAGTTTCCATCCAGCTTTTGCACTCTCCTCTTTCACCTTCATCAAGAGGCTCTTTAATTCTTCACTTTCTGCCATTCCACTATGCAGTTGGAAAGCAGTTCAAAATAGTCCCACTTCCAAATGGAAGGACTCCCTACTGACAACAGAGGGAGCTTTGGAAAACACATTCCTGTTAGAGGCAGAATTATTTTTATTTAAAAAAAATTGAGCTGTGCTGATCGATAAGATCTTTTTGGATAAAGCACATTCACTGAGTTCTTCCCTGAGATTAAATATTTTGATATTTATTTCTCCTTTAAAATATTTTGAGTACTAGACAAAAATATGAAACGTATTGATTCCTTCCATCCTCCCTCCCTCCCTTTGTTTTTCATCTTCAAAATTCAGCCATATAAACCCATGTTCAACTCTCTATTCAAATGCTTCTCACTGTACATTGCAAAAATGTCATCTAAGCAACAAATGGAAAGAAGAAATTAAGGAAAGCTTCAGCTTTTGTTGTAAGTAAGTGGGAATCCAAAGAATTGCTCAGATGTTCTCAAAGTTATATACTACCATTTTTGAATTCTGGAGGACTATTTGAAGTCAAAAGATATAATGAGAGATGCTGAGCTGCATCTGCTTGAATCTTGATGTATCCAATGACCATTCTTCCCTGGCAGCTACAGATGCAACATTAGTGCACGTACAATTATATTATCTGATATTAAAATTGTTCCAGCGGAAAAAAAAGAAAAACATTTTTCCACTGAAAATCACTGTGGGGTAATGCAAAGATGCAGGATTAGATTTGGAAAAAGATGGTTTGAAATCTGTTCCACCATAAAATTCACAGGTCTCAATGGACAACTTATTTCTTAATCTACCCAACTATGTGATGAGGACAACACAGAAGTAAGAAAGTGCAACATCTGATGTCTTCAACTCACCTATATCAGTCAAGATTTTATCTGGTAGACTGTATCAGCCAGGAGCCAGTTGTAATCAACATGGGGTGGAAAAGATGGAAATTATCTGAAATAGATAGTAAATTGGACGTCTTCTAGTTAAACTAAATTGGGATCATGATCAGTGGAACTTAGAAAAGATCAAACCTACAAACTATTAAGGATCTAGGAGGAGGAAAACTAATTCCTAGATGGTAACATTTATGGATTTGGGATTTATTTACAAATTACATTATCTGTTATTAGCTGTCTGTAATATTGTATTAGCAATACAGAGTAATAATCCCCTGCTTTTGGTTATTCATTTTGATCTGCTGGAGCTGCTCCAAAAATGCTTGAAGATACCTTAAAGGATGTGAAACAATCCAGCGATTGCTCTTAGAGTTTCCAAGACCCCAGCTTAAAGAATGCTAGACAACATGCTGATCTAATGGGACCCAATTAAGAGCATGTATATTTCATTTGTATGCCTGTTCCAACTTGAATAGAGATTGTAAATGAAATCTGCTGTGAACCTAAGAGGTGCATAATAACAAATTTGGCGTTAAAATTAAAATATATATGCAAAAATATTATATGTATGTATGTGTGTATATATATATATGTATATAATGTGCATGGCACAATTATAGCATTTTTTTCACCTACTAAAACATTAACAAATTCTAAGGACATACTTAACTATGCTATCTATTTTAAGCAGAGTAGCACTAGATCATCCAGTCATTTCCTGGTTCCTATTTTCAAAAAATAAAAAAGTCAATCAGCCACTAACTTGGTAAACAGTGGTAATATTGTTTATTATTTCTATGGACAGGAGATGGGATGGAAGAAGAGCAAACATTTCCATTAAGATTTCTTTCTCAAGTTCAAATCACTCAGTCAAATACTATTCTCTACTTTGTCTACCCAGCTAGAAATTTTGACATAGCACAGACTTATTGAAAGTTTGTTATTTCATTTTCCAAAGCAGAAATTGGGGACAGACCAAATTAAAACTCCCCACTTTCTTCCTTAGATTTAGTAGGTTATGGAGATTGTTTTTTTATTTGCTACTATTGTTGTACTTTTAGATAACCTACATTCTTATTAGTTTAATTCTTTCAATTAGGGGTTATTATTTCACTTCTTTTCTGTTTGCCAATTTCAGTTTTCTTTTTTACCAAAAGGCAGTATAGAATACATCTCTCTAAGACTAGTTATAGAGGACTTTTCAAATTAATCCAAACAATTATGGCCTTGAATTTCTTATGGGGAAGGGGAAACATCTTTCTACCACACTCTGCCCTAAATCACTCCTCATTTTCCTCAGCTTCAGACCTGGACGTAGTGACATCTTCAGAAAACAAGGGCCTCTTATCTCTGTATATGTCTTTTCCAAATTCAGTTTCTTCTTCTGGCCATTTTTTTTGGATTAGAAAAGAAACATAAATGGCATTAATAAAAACTATATTGAGTAAAATCACCTAATTTCTTGCATTCCTTTTGATTGATAACCATAATTTGAGCTCATCATAAATGTTGCTAATAGCCTTGTTCCCTTTTTCTTTTCTGTCCCGATTGAAATAAGCAGTGAAGAACCACCATGGAAGCTTCAAGATGGGAAACAAGATGAAGTGCAATGGTTTTATTTAATCAGGATACAGGTAAAAATAAAGGTTTCTCTGCCACTTGTGGCTGACTCTAGGGGGTGGTGCTCATCTTCGATTCCTAGCTAAAGAGCCAGTGTTTGTCCAAAGACACTTCCATGGTCATATGGTATATGCCAAGGTGCACAGATTACTCTTATCTTTCCCACCAATTAGTACCAATTTATCTATTTGCATCTTGCATGCTTTCAAACTGCTAGGTTGTTAGAAGCTGGGGCAAATAACAGGGCTCACCCTGTTACATGGCACATGTCTCAAACTGCTGATCTGCTTGTCTTCTATTTGACAAGCTCAACATCTTAACCACTAGGCTACTGCACCCCTAGTTATCAGGATAGATAAAGGAAATTTCTCAGAGCCTAGGACTGAGGAGATAAATTTTCACATTTGTAATATTACAAATTCAAAATATCTGAACATTCCTTCTTCATCATGAAAATGGGTAGCCACCTCCCCATTGCATCAATTGACAGCCAGCAAAAGCTTACATTGGTTTCCTATGCCATAGCAACAGATTGCTTGCTAATAACTAGCAGTCACTAAGTGCACTTAAATCTTCTGTGTTTTCATTTTAATAGCTAGCAGGTTCTTTGAAAGAAAATACTAGAGTATAATCAATAACATAATTCTCAGGAAGAAAACCTTTTTTCTAATGTGTTTTAAGTCCTTTATCTTATTACTTGTACACTGAATATGCATTATGAGCTGATCTTGAATCACATTAACATTATGGCCATTAAGAAAATTACCACAATGACTGGAAAAATAATTGATTACAAAAAACTGGAATTTTGCCCCCAAAGGCCAGAAATATCAATACATAGAATGGGTAAAAATGAGAGAGGTATAATATAAAAAGTCTGAAATGATGAATACTGTATAATTTTCCAGGCTATTAATGGGTATTAGACTTTTTAAGTTAAAGTGTATTTTCTTATATGGATTGTAAATCCTTTAGTCATTGTACAAAGGAGAAGAAGAAGAAAAAACATTTATTTTCTCTACTATCTCCCCAAAAGGAAGGAAAAGTTTACCATTTCAGTATCCTGTTTACCTGTCTGCTAAAAAAGATGCTTCTGTTCACCATGGGAAGCCTACTAGTTCTGCTTTTGCTGAATATGCCAGTGCTGCTCATGACTTCAATAAATGGCCCCAGCCAACAGCCTTCTGGAGTAGTCAGCTGGAAGCAACAAAGAAACTCTGACTTCAGTCATAAAGGAATCATTAAGAGCTCTTTCCATTGTTTAAGTTATGATGTTCCCTAGCCTGGGCATTGTGCCACTGAGACATTTCCATGTGAATTGAATTCTTCCTTACATCTTACTTAGCAGTCAGGTAATTCATATCAGAATACAGGGCTAATTAGTTAACAGACTCACTCCATGGGAAACTGCCAAATAATTTTGTAGACTGGACGCACATATGTGTGAGTGCACATGCACACATACATTGGAGAGAGGAAAAAAGAACCAAGATGACAATTAACACCATTTTTATGATGAAAAATTAATATTTTCTTTTCAAGAGTTAATGTCATAGATTTGATCATCAAATTTCTTGCCTTAAGCAGCTAGTCCATTGCCAAATTAAGCATATCTGGTTCACGTACTGATGTTGATGATGTTGATGGTGAATATGTGGTTTGAGTTTAAAAAAAAAATCTGGTTTTGATGCTGTGCTTTGAACACAAAATATATTTGAACACACATGCACATTTCATCTCTTGATGACTGGAATATCACCTTGTGATGTGTATGGTTTAAGACAGTGTTTTTCAAGCCTGATAACTTTAATATGTGTGGGTTGCAACTCCCAGAATTCCTTCTGGATGTTGAATTCTGGTAGTTCAAGTCTACAATCTTAAAGTTGCCATGTTTGAAAAATACTAAGAGGATGTAAAAAAATAGCAACAAATCATGGAGAGTGGTGAGGTTAATTCACACATTTAGGTGCTCATAATGGGAGATCGGCAACCACACAATCAAAGCCCCTCCCTTTTTTGATGGTCAACGGATGCAATAGAGGCAGGACTTCAACTGCGTGGTCTTGACTTTTCTCATCTTCTTCCTCCCTCTCCCCCATGAATACCCTGACAGTAACATCTTCAGGATCCAATGTTTTACTGAACAAAGCAGCATCATGCTGTAAATGTGGGTCCTTTTGCACCTGTCATAATATGCATACAAAGAGGCAGAGCTTGGTTTGTGATTGCTCAGTGGTGCTTTTGTCATGTGCACTCCTTTCTTGATGGCCCCTGCCAGGTGTGTTTGGCCAAATAGTTTGGCCAAAAAAGTCAAGATGCAGCCGCAATTGAAGTTCCACCCATTTTTGAGATGCAACTCACACAGTGACCCATGCAACTCACATATTATAACCCATAATGGCATGGATCATTTAAGGTTGCAACCCCAGTAGGTTGAGCCCATCCCACCTGTGCCAGCAGTAAGGGCATGCTTTGGATCCTGTCAACTAGGGAATTTTGACTTGACAGGGTCCAGAAGACAGGCCTTTTCTGCTGTGGCCCCACCCTTTGGGACATGTTCCCTTACAAAGTGACACTGGCGCCTGCCCTCTTGGCCTTCCATTAAAAGCCTTAGGACATGGCTTTGTGGGCTGGCCTGGGGCCAGGTAGCCATATGTCTTCAATAAGGTGGCTTCTCGCTTAACTGGCCCTGCTTGCTTCTGTCTCCCATTTTGCTGTTAACTTAATCTCTTATTACTTTTTTTTTTTTACTTTTGCTAATTTATTGATTGTATATTTTTAGAGTCCTTGGTGTGAGCCACCCAGAGTTGCTCTTTGTGAGTAGCGTGGCAAATAAATTCAGTAAATAAATAAATTAAACAATGGGTGGAGCTTTGATGGCATTGCTGAGGCTGCAGTCTTGACATTTGGGTGGCATTCAGCAATCAGCCCAACCTGCTGCTCTTTTGTTTGCTGGCCGGGCTCTGTTTTCGTGCGACTTCAATCAGCTAGACTGTCAACCATTCTGGAGCAGTGAGACTGATTGAGATGCATTTTCTTTGAGTACTGCCTCCCCAGTTGCGAGTAAAGAAAGAAAGATACTCGACTGCTACCAGAAGCTCCAAGGAACAGTTTGTTAGCACAAAAGAAAAAACAGCACAGCAGAGCAGTGATGATGACAGCTCAAAAAGCAGCTCTAGTTCTTTCTATCCCAGTCATTTTCTTACAACCGGACGGTAGTGTTGCCAAGTTGGATCTTTCATTTTCTCCTCTCCTTCACCCTTCAACCTGATCTGTAGCTATTTGGGGTCTGAATGGTGGGAAAGCCATTTTATTGCTTCAGCAATATGCACAGCGCTATTGGGGATTTTAAGGGATGTTGTCAATGTAATTAAAAGCTTCAGGTTTTCTCTTCATCCATAGTGGAACCATAACTTGGTTCCTGTTCAACCGAAATGTAATGGAGGTTTCTCCTCGTTGTGCAAGAAATATATGCTGGTTTCTTCTCTTCCAACCTTAGCAAGAGACAGCATTACATCTTACCAAAGGGAAACCTTAGTGTTACCAACAGAGACACAGCAGAGGAAGAATGAAGGATTGCCCACTTTCAATTATCTATTGCGTGTGACAGAAATGTCCATCCTCAAAAAGAGGGTGGTGGAAGTCTTTAAAAAATGAAGAGAGAGAAAATGTTATGGCTTACCATTACAGTTGGCACTTTGCTTGGTATGTTGAGCTATTTTAACTTGCTTAAAATAAAAAGGCAGAATGGAGTAGTACATGTATGGCATATTAGAAATTACAGAAACACCAGATGTGGAATAGTAAACAACAGAAGTAAAACATTGGGATTTGGTGCTATTTTTATGCAAACAAAGGAGATAGGTTTCTGAATGAATGAGCAACATATATTGATTTTTTTTATTTAAAAAACATTAATGTTGAGCTCACATTTTAGATTTGGTTTAAGAAATAAGAATAATTCAGAGATGTGTAAAAGGATGACTTGCATTTATACTGGATACGGGTCCAATTTTTTTTTCAAAGTACTGTATGTTCAGAAAGTATAGACAAGTATTAAGTTAAAGGTATCCCCTGCCAGTCACAGCTGACTCTAGGGGGTGGTGCTCATCTCCATTCCTCGCCAAAGAGCCAGCATTGTTCAAGACTTTTCCGCGGTCATGTGGCCAGCATGACTATATGCTGAGATGTATGGACGCTGTTACCTTCCCTCTGAAGATGGTACCTATTTATCTACTTGCATTTTTACATGCTTTCGAACTGCTAGGTTGGCAGGAACTGGGGCAGACAACAGGAGCTCACCCCAGTACACAGTGGCTTTTGGGTCTCAAACCTGAGCCACTGACCTTCTGGCTGACAAGCCTGCATTGTAACAGTTTGTGCCATAAGTGCCCTTATAGACAAGCATGTTTCTTACTTTTTATGTATAATTAAAATTAAAGGTGTCATTTAGAAAATGATCATTATTTGATGTATTTTTTGAGATGGAAGGAACTTACGGGAAATAGAATCAAGTATTTGATTTTATGTCCAAATTGCACATAAAATACAATTTGGCTTCTACGTATTTATTCAACATGGGCAAGTTAATACAACACAGCTTACCTGGAATTATATGTCATAAAATGCAATGAATTCTCTCTTCCATAGATATGAATGAAATGAAGGATGATACTAAGAAGTGGATAAAATGTCTTTAAGAGTGACTTCTTAAATCTTGCATCAATGCTGATATATATTTTGGGAGCAATGCATATGTTGGTTCCACCTAAATAATACCTAAGCAATTTGGAATAATGAATTGAAGTAAGCTCTACTGTCAAGGGCTCTAAGTTTAGAAGAAAAGAAGATAAGTTTCTTATTATTTAAAAAACTTGGCTAGTTCAGGAAAATATTCTCTTTAGGGTCTACTGATCACTCAGAGAATGTTTAAAATAAACTTATCATTTTTATGTTGGGGATACATAATTTTGAAAAAAAACTTGGTATATATGTCATGGACTTATCCTTTCTCTTTCTTTCTTTCTTTCTTTCTTTCTTTCTTTCTTTCTTTCTTTCTTTCTTTCTTTCTTTCTTTCTTTC
>JANHZU010002492.1:109435-130732 GCA_032468055.1 Acrochordus granulatus | reverse complement strand
GCTCCTTGGGAGGAAAGCTATGGCAAACCTAGACAGTGTAGTAAGAAGCAGAGACATCCCCTTGCCGACAAAGGTCCATATAGTCAAAGCTATGGTTTTCTCAGTAGTAACATATGGCTGTGAGAACTGGACCATAAGGAAGGCTGACTGCCAAAGAATTTATGCCTTCAAATTGTGGTGCTGGAGAAGATTCATGAGAATCACTTGGATTGCAAAGAGAACAGACCAGTCAGTCTTAAAGGAAACCAGCCTTAAAAGGACAGATACTGAGCTGAAGCTCAAATACTTTGGCCATGTAATGCAAACAAAGGACTCATTGGAAAAAGCTGCGATGCTGGGAAAGACTGAAGGTAAAAGAGACAGGGATACCAGAGGATTAGATTGTTAGATATCATCATGGATGCGATAGGCATGGATTTGGGTGGACTCTGGGAGACACTGCAGGACAGGGAGGCTTGGTATGCTGTGGTCCATGGGGTCATGAAGAATCAGGCATGGCTGAGCAACTGAACAACAACACTGATAAGCTCTATATTAGGTTTTTTAAAACATTTGTAATGTGTCTAGGGTTCTGATTATCAAGAGATGCCTGAATTATTAAAAGCTTCTGTTGTTCGTCAAAATTGGGGAATATTGCTGTTCATTTGAGCATACAGCAGATGGTTTTCAGATAAAAAACTCTTTTTTATTTCTTTTCATCAACCTCATAAACAAAAGATAAAAACAGCAAAACCTATCTATTTTTAGGAGGAAACACTGAATTTCTTGACAATCTGTTTAAACACTATGTGGAATTAAACTAGAAGTCTAAAGAAGAATGAAAGCCCATTCTTTCTTTCAATACTTGATATAATGCTGAGTCCAGATCCAAACAATTTATCAGAAGCATGTTTCAGTCTGCACAGGGCACTATAATAATAGCTAGACTTGCCTAGATTGCCCACTACAACTGTTACATGCTTAATCTGTTTTTGTTTTTATTTTTGAAGTGTTTTATTTGTAACTCTGATCTGTGACCCTAATAATACAGGATTTATTGGCAAAATTAGGGGCACACATGTACAATTTTCTTAGATTCAAAACTTACATTCACACTTCATTTACATGATCAAAGGAGATTTTCAGCAACAAAGAGGTCTGAGACAAGCATAACCAATAGTGCGGCACCCAACATATCCAAGAGATCAGAAAGCAGGAACAGAGATAACATTGGAAGACTAATGGAAGACAGTGGCTACAGAGGTTTTTATGTTTTTATTTAGGACTTAAAAAGAAAAGTTTTTGAATACTAAAATGTAATGTGTAGGGAATGGGTGAGTAATTGTACTTTTGTCTAAATTTCATTAATATCAGTAACTTCACATGGGCACAATTAACTAAGCTCTCTTCAAAATTCACTGAAATAAAAGAAAATATAGATTGTAGAGCAGTCTTGGATAGTTGCAATAGCAAAGCAATTAAATTATTTTCTTCCTTGATACAAAAACTTTACAAGCTACATTGGTAGAGTAAAACACAATTTATAAACCAGAGGATGGGATAAGATTGATGGTTTGAACACCAATGTTTCCTTGAATTGATGATGCCTGCCAGGTTTGGAACTACAATTCCCCTTTTATTGTGGTATTATTAGTATGATTATTACTATTATTCTACTGCTCTAATTTTGGGGGTCTTACATGGTGAATCATTTCCATACCAGCATTAGAGAAGTATATAAATCTAATAAAATAAATCCATCAGTAGAATGGCCATTTTTTAATCAAAAAAGTGAGGATGCCAATTTAGTCACTGATAATATTTATTCTGAATGCTGTTTGATTCCCAATGACTCTGGGTGGCTCACAAGTAGAAATATTAAAAAAAAATAAGAAACAAAACTTAAAAATAACAAAGAGACAGGAACTAGAAAGGAATGGAAAAAAAAATATAATCCCAGAAGATTTTGCTCACCGTCAGCAAAAGCCTAGAAGAAGAGCAAAGTCTTCAAGCCCCTTTGAATCACTAGTAGAATAGAAGCAACCCAGATGTTGGTGAAAGCCCCATTCCAGAGGATAGACATATTTAATATTTGCCTTTCTGCTTATATAGGCATTGCAGCAACTTAACATTAGCATATGTTAATGCAAACAAAAACATAAAAATGTTTACAATAAATTAAATAGGAATATAGTACAGTACATCTCACCATAGAGGGGAAGACTCGCCAGGTGACCTGTGAGCCTGCTCAGCCTGCATTATTTATCATGGGCAAGTTCAAGGCCCTGCTTTTTTCTTTTTATGGTTTGTCATCTTTGAAACAGACGGATTGGAAACTCTACTGACAGACTGTTCTCTGAAAGTTAGGACAGATGGTTACTCTACCTTAAGTCAGTGCCAACGGCTTAAATCTATTATGCCACGACTCCATAGATACTATACTCGGGAACCTCTGAGCTACACAGAATTTAGGATTCTTTCAGCTTTATCTTGCTGTCACATTTTCCCATTTCATTTTCACAGCACTGTGACCATCCTTTTTCCCTTCTTACTCTCAATGGGAGAAATGTTCATTGTCATAGTAACCTGCTTCTCCCTGCCCCCCTTTTGCCCAGATGTTTTTATACATTTCTTTGAGGGCTCATCTATAAAGAGTTACATCATTTCTCATTAAATTCGCTCTGCAGTGATAATAATAACACCAAGTACTGTCCAGGGTTTTTCCACCATTCACCTACTTTTAGAAAGTAGAGCTTTACGGGTTTGTATTGATATCTAATCATTCCAAGTTCGGTGTTGATGGTTCTTCAGAATGATTGAATAAGGAGAAATTATGTAAGAGTATTTCTGCTCTAGGAGCCAGTAATTTAGCTTCTTATTTATAACGTGCAGCTGCAGTTTAGGAGTATTTGTGATTCATTCTCAGGATTAACAGCACTCACATGAGTGAGAATGCTGACAGCTAATCTCAGATTCATTGTCTACAAACTGAAATATTATCCATCTACTTTCCAGTGAGATAGGGCTTTCCCCACAGCTGATTTAAAGTGCTCTACATCCATCTCTGAGTCAGCAGAAAACTATTCTAGTGCACCCTTGTTGTCCCCATGATTATCCTATCTTATACTGCCTCTCTTCTGGTTCTGTTCTGGGTATTGCTAAGCGAGTGATTTATAGACTTAACATATGCAGGACATTTATAGGAGAGTGATTGGTGGATTTCTTCAGATTGGATAACCAGCTTCCTGACAGACAGGAAGAAACAGGTGAGGCTAAGGAAAATTACATCCAGTACTCGGTCAATAGGTACTGGCGCTCCTCAGGGCTGTGTGCTCTTTCCACTACTTTTTTATCTCTACATCAATGACTGCATCTCTGGGGACCCCCTGTCAAAATGCTAAAGTTTGCAGATGACACAGCCATCATTGGACTCATTTGAGATGGTAATGAGTCTGTGTACATATGGGAGATTGAACAGCTGGCCCTGTGGTGCAGTCAAAAAAACAGAGCTGAATAAGCTTAAAACTGTGGAGATAACAGTGGATTTTAGGAAGAGTTCTCCAATTTTGCCCCCTCTTACCATACTCAGCAACACAGTATCAGCAGTACAACCCTTCAAGTTTCTGGGCTCTATAATCTCCCAAGACTTGAAATGGATGGCTAACATTAGCACCATTATTAAGAAGGCAACAACAGAGGATGTATTTCCAGAATCACTCAAGAAATTCAACCTGCCTCAAGAACTGCTGACACAGTTATACAGAGGAATCACTGAGTTTGTCCTTGGTACATCTATGACTCTGGTTTGGTGCAGCAACCACACAGGATAGGTAGACTCCAATGAGCAGTCAGGACTGCAGAAAGAATAATTGCAGCTAGCCTGCCCTCCATGGAGGAGCTGTATTTTGAAAAGATCAAGATAAGATATCTGCAGATGCCTCTCACCCTGGACATAATTTGTTTGAACCTCTTCCCTACAGGGTATTATTATTTTATTTACTTTTGTCTTGCAAGTACACTGAGAGCTGCTGTAATGGAGTCAAATTCTTAACATATCTAACTATGCTTGGCCAATAAAATATCTGAATCTGGTTCCCTCACCACCCTTGAAGCATCACCAACTGGAAAGAAAACATCCACCGATCAGAACAGTGATGGAGAGAGGCCTTATGTCTTTCAACTTCGGTGCTCTTTTTCCAAATAAACAAAAGCCAAGCACTGGGAAAATAGTGTATTATAATCATGAAAGGAGTTGACTCGCACATGCAAACACCATTACACAAATGAATAAAGCACATACATGTTAATTTCCACTGGTTTGGTGACGATGGAGGAAAGGATCCTATTCTGCAGTCATTTCATTTTTGTACAATTACAAAATTGTACAAAATTTTGTAATTGAAGGTTGTGCAAGTTGTCCCTCATATTCACTAAGTGAATGTGATTAAGGTCCTTCCCTACTCCATCTCCATCCCAATTCAATTTAGGAAAACACCCTTCACAATCCAACTTCTCCCCAGCACTTTCCAGGAGGAAGAACAAGAAAATAGCTGTGGAGGAGAATTCGCAAGAGAGGTAGGGGAGAGAGCATGCCTATACCAGCCTAAAATGGCCAATAAGAACCAGGCTATTCCGAGTGGGTCACCTCACTGGACTGCCATCTGCATGGAAGGTGAAGCATATCAGATTTGACACACCTTGAAGCTGAAGCTGTTAGCTTCAAGGACAACATGATAACACTAGCATAGCTAAGGACAATTTAAGATTGTTTCATCTTTGGGCTGAGAAACAAGATAAAGGCAACATCAGAGGAACCTGGTAGAGATGCAGCCAGGGGATATTTCTACCATATTGAAAGGTCTTACATTTTTTAAGAGGAAAAGAACACCCTTTTGAAAAACTTGCAATTTTATTTTCAAATTAAAAATAGACACTGAAAGGATACTATCAGAAGCTCATCACTGTGATAGACCATTCTGAGATAGGCATCTTTCAACTCTAAATTTTCCTTCTATTGTTTATTATTTATTTATTTGTTATTTGTTTGATTAGTAGTCTGTTGTCCTTCTAGAACTCAACACTGTCATCCTTCTTCCTATTTTTCCCAATAACAACACTGTGAGGCAGGCTGGACTGAGAATAACTGTCCCCAAATCTCTGTTACATGTGCCCCCAGTTTCAGCTTATATCATTTACTCACACACTCACAGCCCTGAAAAATAGCCACACTCAAATCACTTTCAACCAAACACTGAAGTATAACCAGTTCTTTAAAATACACAGAGACCTGGTGAATTTAAAACAATAGCAAAACTTTTCTAGTTACAACGAAATATCTGAGGGAGATGGGGAGTTTAAAAATGTGATAAATGAATAAATAAATGCTCTTATGCACACACACATGCACTCATCCATACTTACCCACATTCTTCTCAACTAGACTGGTAGACACTAGACAAAGGACAGAAGCTGCCAAATCTGGATCCAAAGATGACTCCAAGAGTGGGTGGACTTCAAGATCCCCTTTATCCCCTGAAAAGCTTACTTTATTGATTCACAGGACTGGCAGCTACCTTGCTTTGTGGATTTTACAAGCCTGGTTGTTGATGATATTTGGGAAGAAGGTTCTAATGACATTTTTCCTTTTGTTTCTTTCATGACTTAGCTTTTTCTTATCTCTCTCCTGAAGGGATATTTTAGACACAATTCCTGGCTTTTGCCCACCCTGCTTATGTGCCTGTTTCATCTTTAGGTATGGCAGCTTCAGCCTAGTGTCAAATCTCCAAGTGAACTTCCTACGTGCACTCTAAAACTTTTACCACTATGCCCCATATATCTCTTTTACATGCCACAATGTATGCCCTTTTTATGAGATTAATATATTTTATATTTTCTGTTACCAATTTAGCCTAAGTACAGTACTAACTTCCAAGCAGTTGTACATACTCATACTACTTTGTTTTGCTGCTAGGAAGCTTAGTCTTCTCTATCCCGGGAATCTTTTATGCTGCACCATCCTAGTCAAAAGATTATATCGCCATGAAATGGCCTATATAAGCAGGCTTCTCACTGAACTATGAAATATATAAAAATTGCACTTTTGCTGTTTGGGATGGATTGTTATGGAGCATTAGGCAGAAGCCTCCATGTCCCCAGGCAAATCGTTCAGATAGAGCTCCCATCCAAACATTAATTGTCAGTTAAAGAGCTAATGGCTAAATCTGAGGGAGCAAATTTCTTCCAGGATTTGTAGATTGCACATCAAAGGCTGCATCAGCAGGGGCACTGCTTCACTTTCCTCCCTTGGGCAGGTGGTTGAACTAGAAGACCTCCAAGTTTCCTTCCAGAGCTCTGATTCTATGATTTGGAGGCAGAGCAAGGACAGTGAGTTAGTTCAGTATTATGATTAGCAGATCTGGGCTGAAAAATCCAAAGACCTACTAGATGGCAGCAAGAAGCAGGAATTTGTTCTTTCTTTTGCGCAATCTACTGGCTGCTGTAGTTAGTACTCACTGAGAACAGCTCACTTCTGCATGTCACTATGCCCTTGCTCAGCATGCCATTGTAGGCAAATGCCTAGATTTCTCCATGAATCCATGCTAGTTTGTAGCAGACCCCAGCAAGATGTGAGTCTTTTAGAGACAGGATCCCACCAACATCCCATGTCTACAAGTCCAAAGAACCACCCTTACATTTATTTTTTATTTACAAATGCATTATTATAATTCATATATTTCTTATTGCATTGTATTAATTTTCAGAAATTGACTTTGTATGTTTCTGATTTTCAGGGGAACTTTTATGACTTTATTTGATAGCACATACATTATTAATACGTATCTTCTCAAATCTAGTGAATTAAGTGGTGCTTTTGTTTATTTGGAAATTTAAAAAGAATCTATCATTTGTTTATTATTTAACTAAGCTAATTGTGACTTTAAAATTATGAGTCAAGTTAAAAAGATGACTTATGTAATGCATAGCTCTGCTACAGAATAAATAACAGAAATCTTACAGCATGTTAAAGGCTCATGTACTAATTGGACTTCAATTCTCATCATAAAATACCTCCTTGGCTATGAATCATGAGAGTTGTCATCCAAATTTTTTTGGAAGCACCAAATTTGGGAAGTCTAACATAAGCTTTTGCCACATGTTGAACTGAATGGTGATGCAGAATATGACCCAAATAGATCTGTTAATCTTTAGGGTGCTAAATGATATCTTTTATTTTAATAAATATTGAAGGTCTTTAAGGTGCCTCAAGATTTTGTTTCTTTGTTTTAACATTTTACCTTCCTCTTTCTAATATGACCTAGGAGATATAGCAGTCTTTTAACAATTAGATTGCAGTTGTGACATGCTTCTGTTCTAGTTTTGTTATATGACAGCCTTATTTCCTATTGTGTTCATACAATTGATTTTTATTGTTACACACTGTACCTTCTATCTCAGTAAACAAAGATCACTCAAGTGAAACTGTTGCTATCTTTTTCTCCCTTGCATCCCTGGGGAACATTGGAAAGCAAAAGGGGAAAAAAGGACTAGAATGCATCAGAATCTATTTGCCCAAGATAAGTTTTCAAAAACAGAACAGGACCAAATTTGGTATAGTGGGAGAAGGTGGTAAGAGAAAGATTGGAAAACGTCTAGATCTGTCTTAAGTTTTCAGAGAAAAACATTTCACGAAAGAATCCCCCAGTGCATCCATGTAAGAGAGACAGGCAGGCAGAGGCTTGGAATGCTATTGCGGAGAATAAAGAAGATTACCTTGACGGAGATATGACTTGGGCAAAAGGGCTGAAGCAATTTTTTAAGTCGACATTTGCAGATAATATTCAGAAGTTGCTCAGATAAATATGCAGTATTGGAAGGAGGAGAAGGTACAGCACAACCAGGCTTGAAAGTTTCTATCATCATAGACGATCTAAACAAAAGATTAGCTTTTTTTGTGGAATTGTGCCTTAGTTGAGATTCCAGTAAAATGCTCCTGTTGGTTTCCAGATGGTACATATACCCAATGCAGTCAAGAAATTTCCTGGTCCGGCATTTCCATTCTAAGCCCCCCGACTCTGCTTCCTCCTGCATCTGAACCCAGAGCCTGCAAAGGTACTATTAAGGAGTTGGAAAGAATTCCAGGAAACTTGCTCTACATGCTTTTCCCCTATTTGTTCCATACCTTGTTACCTTCACCTCACTTATTGTTTCTTTTCATGCTTATTTTGCTCCATCTTCCTGCCTTTAATTTCTCACCTCAACTTGAAATTTTGGAGGAGAGGCTTTGTGCTTTCTATGCATCTTCATACATAGCCTTTTGGACTGGTATAAATGTATCTCTGCAGGAAAATTCAGTGGGAGTTTGAAAGTGGCTCTTCATCCAATAACATCAACAAAATTTGTGACTTGAACTGATTTATTTCTGGATCAGCTGTACTGTATTTGCAGCAAATTTAGTGGTGTTTTTTGCAGTAGTTTGAATTTGGATCATCTACTCTGACTGTCTGCTCATGCTCTTGTAAACTGGTAGTTAGGTTTCTAAGAAGAAAAAAAGGGAAAAGACCAATGGTGTGACACACCCTGCCATACATTAAGAATGTGTCAGAAGCAGTTGAATGTCATTTTTGAGATTTGTAAGTGGGCATTGCCCACCACTCAGAGGCGACCATACGAGGGAAAATCATGCGATGTAAAGATCACTTGTAAGTGGGAGAAATATCAAATGTAATCTACCAAATTCCCTGTATGGATTCCCCCTGCGCTTATGTTGGTCAGACAGGGAGAAAGCTAACCACCAGACTACAAGAACATGAGTGAGCAGTCAGATGAGATGACCCAAATTCATTGGTAGCCTCACATTGCAATAAACAAGGGTATTTGTTCAATTTCGCTATGATTATTGGCCAAGTGGGGAAAAAATAGCTAGGGAGATGACTGAAGCCTAGGAGACAGGCCCCTTGTCAATTAATAGGAGTGCTGATTTATCACCCCTTTACCAGGCACTTAGGAGCTGAGGGCAGAGAGGAAAAAGAAATAGCTATTAACAACTTCACACAATAATCAACACCTTAATTTATAACTAAAAGGCAATCAATCTTATCTACAACTAGGGGCTATTTAAAGGGTAGAGCAACTCAGGGTGGATATTTTGGGAAGAAAGAAGTTGCCTGATGATGGGCTCTAATGTAAGCCTGAAACCTTGGAGTAATAAACTTTTAGTCCTGATGATCAACTCCAATTGGTTTTTGCAACATTATTCTGGGACACGAGTGTTGATTTTCATTCACAACCCATATCCTCTTTCCTCACTTTTTCTGAAAAAAAAAGTTTGAGTAACCTGTCACCCTTTGGTCTTTAGCTGCAGCCTCAGATTCTGTTTTTTAATCTTATAAAATGTCTTTCAAATCAAATCAATTCTTGGTGATTTCACAGATACAACCATGTATTTTTCTTGACAGCAATACAGACATGGTTTGTCACTGCATCTTTGGGGATTTTTTTTCACATTCTCAGTATTGTTAAGAGCCATAGATTTTCCTAGGTCTGATTCTGCTTACTGTACCTTTTTGAGAGCACTCACTTTCATCTAGATCAGTGTTTATCAGCTAGGCAAATTTAATATGTGTGGATTTCAACTCCCAGAATCTATCTCATAAATATATTTAAAAAAATAAAGTAACTTAAGCTTATAGCCCATTGGTATTGATTTGCTGTGGCTCAGCTCAAAGGCACAGATGGCTGACTGACTGCTTCAGACTCAAGTAGTTTCCCCAGCAAAAGGTCTGTTGGTAATACAGCTACATACCACAGTCCATTGGAAGTGGGGGGGTCATGGGAATATTCTCTGTTCTCATTTGGTCTGTTGTATTTCCAACACAAGCATTGGTGTCATTGGTATTATTCAAATGATTATCACATTAAATCTGTTATTTTACCCATCTTGTTTTTTCTTCCTAGCTACTTCTTACACAATAAAGTTGACCATATAAATGAACAGGGTGCATGTTAAGACTTTTTTATTGAGCTTTGTATATGAAATTATTTGACAATTTAAAATTTCAATGCAAAACATTAAAAAAATAAATTCAGTGTTAGAGTTTAAAAAAAATTGCACAATCCCAAAACTCACTTGCATTTACTATAATTTAACCAAGGACCATATTACTATGGAATTTACAGGAAAACATTATGTACAGATAAATAGAGCATTATGCCACATCTTATTTTCATATAACATTGGAATTCAAGACAGATTTAACCAACAGTGTCAAAAATGGAAGATGATGTACAAGAATACACACCAGGAAATGGTTTAATTTTACACTGTAATCCCAGTAATGGTCTTTCAAAAAGTTTTCCAAACTATTATGTTAGTCTCTTCTATTAGTTGCAGATCTTCAGAAGGTCATTCTCCAATAGAAGAGCATTTTGCCATAAACATAGTGTTAGTATTCTAATTATATGAGATTTGCTGTGCCATGTTATTTACATCCTTTAATGTAGTTTATACAAGCAGAAGAGAAGTATAGCTCTCTTTCTCACTGAAATGAGTTTTATTGAGCAGGGCAGTTCCAAAGTAATGGTGATAATGGGACCTTCCACAGTAGAGAAAGTGTCCCTTTTTAAGCACAGGTGATAGTGGTCATGGTAAAAATTGTGTTTGGACTTTTTAAGATATCTCTTCCATTGATAATATTTTTTAAGATATCCATTGAGATATCTTTTAAAAAGATATCTCTTCCAAATGAGAAGAAAAATATGTGCATTTACTCCAGGGTTGGAGTACTTTTTCAGCTTATCTAGGATATACTAGGCAAGAAGCAAGTTTTGAACTGAAAAGATCCCACGCTATGCTCCAGAAAGCCAATGGTAGAATGCCAATTTGAACTCCACTGTCCACAAACACTGCAGGCAATGTAGTTATGGTAATAAGGCTTTTTGCCTCACAGACTATAAGAAACCACTGCTCATAGAGAAAGAATTAAATTGACTTCAACATATTGAAACAATTGTACCATTGATCCACAAGAAAACCAGAAGTAGCACGTAAGTAGAATTGTTAGAGTCTCAGAAGCCAGATAGATAAGCTACACATTACATATTGACATACACTGGTTGTCGCCTCTCCTTGCTTTCTCTACTCTCTCTGCAGATATTTCTTAAAAGAAGCTTATGCTATGCACTACAATACAGAAGGAAATAGGATACTGAACCAGGTGGTTCCTCAATCTGATCAGACAGAGATCATATGACCATAATCTATTTTTAAAGGCTGTGTTCATACAATATCTTAAGTTGCAGTTTCCTCATCTTTGATCTACCAATAAATCATATCTAATTGGGTTATGGATATAGATATAACCCAATCAGATTACGATGTAAACTATGCATTACAAACTGAACTGGTTGAATTCACACCACACACTGAGTCTCAAGCAAACTATATTATGACTTTTCTAGCCTAAAAGTATAGATTTTGATTCATGATTGATACAAGATTACAAGTTAAAGAGTTTTGATGTTTACATTGTGAAAGATTAAGGGTACATTTTTAATAAGCAGCTGTTAAATCATTCAGCCAAATACTCAACATATAGTAGAGTATTCATATAAATCATTTGCTATGGATCTTTTAAAGTCTTACTCAATCTATTTTAACATAAGCACTTTTAGAGCCTCCCTGCTATGACAAAAAATGTCAAGTAGAAGAGAAGTAATGAGATAACAGTCCTATCAGAGTATTTGAGAAGTAAATGTTCTCCGTACTTTTGTTTCTGCTATAAATTTATCCATGATTAAATTAATGGTAATTTATGAAATTATCTTAATTATCTAGGTTTACACAATACACTAAACCACATCGTTTGGATTTGTACAGGATTTGCAAGATTTTTTTGTCCTAGTATGTTGTATAAACTCAGCTATATTTTTAAATGGCTTGAAGTTTTCAAAGATTATTAAGTTCATTGATTAATTTATTACATTTCTATCCTGACTTTCCTCCAGCTGTTATATAGGGTAGTCCTTCTGCCGACTCTTCCCTGTATCAGTAATCCTTGGAGCAAGTAGGATTGAAACAAACAAACCCCAATAAAATTCTATGGCTGAGGGTAGATTTGAACTTAGTCAGAAAACAAAAACCTTTGTTTCCTCCATTGGATAGTATTCTGTGGTACTATAGAGCACTTCACCAGGATGGGGAAATGATGCAATTGGCGAAAAAGTCAGAACTTTTCTTTCTTACTTCCAGGCAGGGCTGGAAAGTGTATGATTTGCAAAATAGGAATTTTATTAGATTTTAGAGAGCAACAGAAGGCAAGGCTAAGCTTCTGCCATTATGTGGAAAGTATTTAGAGGAGCTTAAACCCTGTTTGATATCTATTTCTAGATTCTTTTATCTCTGGTTTTTCAGATTTCTTAGCAGCTATTTTGACAATAGTTGTGTTCACATACCCCATTAAGCTATCATTTGCTTTAACAAGTTTATTGAACAAGCCACCAAAGCTATATTTATGTGTCACATTCAATCTTAAAACATAACATTCATGACATTCCAGTAAATCAAAATCAAGCCAAACTTTTTATGACTAAGTGTGATTTAGAAACCCGGCCATTAAGAAGTCTGCTTATACAGCTGAACGTAGACTTCTAGTACTGGTCGCATCTGTCTTTAATGCCTGTAGTGGCACAGATTTCTTCTTACTCCTGCCAAGTTTAATTTGCATCCGCTGGATGTGCCTTTAATGTTACTCATTCTTTCTCTGCATTAGGAATCAGGGAGAAATCTGTGGAAGTCACTTTGCTCCGGTACTAGCAGGTCATGTATTATGCACTGTTTTCAATAGAAAGGAAAAGTGTTGATTGTTCTATTTGTGCTTTCTGGATAGAAACAGAATCTGTCAGTTCCCCCTTCTTGAACCTATCAGAAATAGTATAATCAGCACAGCGTCAAGTTCATTGCAAAGTTTCCTCAATAACAGAAGGGAAGAATAGGGGATTGTCCTCTGCTCAGATCTTTATGTAAGGCTGGGAACAGGGCTATCCTAGGATGCATGTAGCCCAATCCCATACCTATTTTAATTATTGCTTGCAATGTAATTATACTTTGTTTTCAAGCCTGCACTCTGTGTTCTCACTCTTCTTTCTCCATTACCAGGAAGAGGCCTCTGACCTTTTATGCAACTCACACCCACAAATTTTCTCAGCTTCTCAAATGTGCCAGTCATACCAAAACAAGTACACCCACTGATGTGAAAATGAAGGCCTGCCAATATCAGAATGGAGAGGCCTTTGTTAATTTAGCAGGACCAAAATTTTATGAGAACTATCAGGGTCTCTTTGTTGCCATTTTAGTGACTGACCAGAGTTTTGTACCACGGATTTGCCCAGATGTTATTTTCTTTCTTTAAGTGGAAGTCACTGTAGTTCTATTTTGAAAACAGAGAGAGGCCTTAGCAACAACAACCCACATCTTTGTCATTTCTAGAATAGACTATTACAGTGCTCTATATATGGAGCTGCTTCTGAAGACTACAGTTGGTATGCAATTCAACAACTTGTCTATTGGCAAATGAGAGCCACTATAATCAGATAACACCAGCGCTGCAAGCCACACGTTATACTTCTGAGTAAAATACAAAGTGCAGGTTTTGGCTTATAAAACTCTACATGTCTTGGCACCCAGGAAGCTCCAGGACCATCTCCTTCAGATAGAATCTACCCAGTCTACGTGGCTTGAATATGGATGCTGAAGTTGAGAGGAGGGAGGGGGACATAAGACAATGTTTCTCAATTTATTTCTCAGCTACGTTTCTCAACTTCATCCACCTAGAATGACCTCCCGCCAGGGACTTGTATTATCCTTTTCCCTTGGGATATTCAGAAAAGTTGTTAAAAGTGAAATTTTTGAACAGCCTGTAACTATTTTAGACTGTTGTCAGATGAGGGATATTGAGGATTTGCAGTTTTATTAGTTGTTATACTTTTATATATTTTGTCTCTATATATTCTACATTATTGCTAAGTGCCACAATCATGTTTGAATGTGGTGGTCTATAACAAGAAAATGCAGTAAACTCTATTGCAAGGATTTTTGTTGCACTGAGAAATTTAATCTTAACCAGGACTAGCTGCATGATTGAAAGAACACTAGCACTGTCCTTTATTGGACGACTTAACTGGATGTAATAATTATAACTGGATGATTCCAGCCTCTATCTGATTGGGTATTTCTCACAATACCCAAAATGACACCAACTGGGGGGACTGCAAGATACGAAAATAGCAGCAGAACAAAAATACCTGGGGAACTGCAGCTGAATAAATATTTAAAATAATTTAGGACAAGAATCCTAGATGGATTCTTCTGAAGCACTGAAAGGTGTCAGTCTTGCATGTTAATACTAATCATGATATTAACCCTCAAAAGCCAAACTATGGCAGACAAGGTAGATTATTTAATAGATCAGTATTCTCTGTAACTATATCAAAGAACGTTAATTTCTTCTATATTTAGGTTGACAGATTAAGAGGACAGTTGAGAGACATCAGATTTAATATAATCCATTAATGTCTTTTATAATGGTTAGCTTATAGATCTGTTACAAAGTGTGCAATATATATGGAAGCTTTGATTTAGGCTCCGTTATGCTCCATGTTTATTTTGCAGATAAATGTTTATCTGAGGCTTTGTTTTTAAATACATAGCAATCATGCCATATACCTTATCATTTATTTTGCTATGTAGTGTTTTCATATTAATAGATACAAATGTACAAATCTTAACTTCTTGCAGGCTTCACTCTTGGAAATGGAGTCAGAAAAAATCATTATTTTTTGCTCCACAAATCCCCAACACAGTCATAGACATATTACAATGCAAGAACAAAACAAATTTCTCACCCAAGGCAGAACACTGCCTACTATGCATTTACTGATGCTGCTCAAGTGTGTTTTGTAGCTACTTTTTGAAATTGGTTAACAAACACAATTTACATTTGAACTTTTGCAGTGAGAACTTACGTAAGGTGGCTGTAAGACTACTTTAAGTAATGCAGTGTAATCTCTAGAAGACTTTTACATAATTCCTGTCTGTATCCTACACTTGTGACAAACTGACACTTGCTAGTATTACTTAGAAGCACATCTTTGAATATATTCTGGAGATTTGGCTTAAAATAAAAGGTTGGATCGAATGGTATAAACCAAGCAAGTCTTCCAGTGATATGAACAAACTCATCATTTTCAGCCAGTATTGCTGATGGTCAAGGGTTATGAACTCAGTACCTAAACATTGTTTTAAAAAACAGAATGCCCATGCCTCTAAGAAATGTGGGCTTCAACAAATCTATGGGCTGCAGAAAATGAATTCAAAAAACAAGGGGTAGGCAAAGATTTTAAAAAGGAAGGAGAAACAGTTTTGTAAAAAATTATTCACCCCTTTCCAGATTTTCTGAATTTTTGCATATTTGTGCCATTGAATATTATCAGGATTTCACATGTCTTACTGACATATAAAAAGAAATAATAGTTCCAAAATTGCCTGTTCCATAAATCAGATCCATTTATCATTTTACAATGCTACTTTATAAAAGACTAACTAAGCATTGTATATATGTTAGGACCAGGGATACCTTGACTCAAGTCCACTCTCAGGTGTGAAAGGTCATTAAATGATTTTGGATCAGTCACCCAATCTATTTCATGAGTTTTTATTGTTGGTACTGTATAAGATTGAAAGATGGGATACTAAAAATCATACCAAGACTGTAGAACATGTTACTTAGGGCTGATACTGAAGACTGATAACTTGTTGTCAAAGAATTATTATTCAGATGGGTGGATTTTATCTTTACAGCTTAGGTCAGCAATCTTCTGTCATTTTTTATGAGATATGCAAATAATTTTCAACAGAGATACTGGTACCAATTTTTAAAAAAAAACTCTACAAATTGAAAAATGCTATAACATTCCCAATTCTCACCAGATTTCATGCACTGTCATCTGAAATCTTACACAATCTCATGAGAAATCCCAATTATTTTATGAGTTGACAATTTACTCTTAAAATAGCTTTAAATTGTTTTTTAATTGGGTGCAGCCAACTTCCACTTTAAAGAAATAGAGGCTGGTTAAAGGATCAATATTTCTTTAAAAGTCTAACTGATTATTAAGACCTGCAAAATAGACTAGATGGAGCTTTATTATTGGGAAGATAGGAAATTATTTTGTTTTGCAATACCTGTGGGATTGTGGAATGCTATGATTCCTCCCAACTCTTTTGGCTTCCCAGAAGAGAAATTATATATCTTTTGTAGGAGTTATTTTAATATTCCTTTAATACAGTGATTGAGACATGCGCCTCAACATTCTGAAGCTCACCAATGTTCAAATATATGGACCGCAAATTCAAGAATTGCTGTGGAATCCTGGGAGTTGAAGTTTTTAAAAGTTTTTAAAGTTGAAGAACGCTGTTTTAACATATTCATTATTTTAAAGTTTTTGTTATACTTTGTTTTGGTGTGGTTTTGTTTGATTTGTTACATAATATCTTAGTGATATTCACTGAAAAGTATTACATAAATATTTTA
Source organism: Acrochordus granulatus (assembly GCA_032468055.1). Taxonomy (NCBI): domain Eukaryota; kingdom Metazoa; phylum Chordata; class Lepidosauria; order Squamata; family Acrochordidae; genus Acrochordus; species Acrochordus granulatus. The sequence continues at coordinate 114,167 of JANHZU010002492.1, read as the reverse complement.
ATAAATAACAGAATTTTGTGTTTGCGTACCATTTTATGTTCTGTCAACTGATTTTTTACAACATCTCTTCCACCCTGATTAGCGATTAATATTACATTAGTGGGAGATTTTGTTTACTTTGAAAATGCTGAAGATGTTACTTATTTATGTTGATATTTGCAATAATGTTAATAATATGAATTTTACTAAATGATACTACAGGTGGTCCTTGACTTATGACCACAACTGGGATCAGAACTTCTGTCACTGATATGGTCATTGTAAAAAATGTGCCCAATTTTACTATCTTTTTGCCATGGTTGCAAAGCGAATCATGTAGTCATTGAGTAAATGTGGTTTCCCTCATTGACTTTGCTTGTCTGAAGCCCCCTAAAAAGATCACAAATGGCAATCATGTGACTCAGGATGTTGCAATCATTGTAAGTACATGCTGGTTGCCAAGCACCTGAGTTTTGATTACGTGACTGCAGGGATGCTGCAACGTCTGTAAGTGCAAGGACCAGTCATGAGTCATTTTTTAGTGCCATCGTAACTTCAAATGGTCTTTAAATGAATAGTGGTACGTTGAGGACTACCCGTACAACAAAATGAGTGTGGTGTTGTGGTTGACGTTATGCCATCAAACTATGCCTCTGTCGTCATTTGTACTGGAAGCTTGTATTTCTTATATTCTGTCCTAGGCTTGCTGCAATTTTTAAATATTCCACATTTTTTTCTTGTCTCTGTCCAGTACTGAATTGTCTCACTAACAGCAGACGTATCTCACTATTTTTAACAGCTATTCACCATGCTGTGCAGTAAGTCTACCCTTTCTTTTCTATTATGCAATAGAAAAACGGTCATCCTATTTGACATCGGGTAGATGGGGACTTTAGGCTTTGACTAAGGGATCCTTGTGTGGTTACAAATAAATTATCATTTAGAAATAATCAAAGACTAAGGAAACAGACAGACCAAAGGAAACAGAACATTCACTTTGCCTCAACAATAGTTGCTTAAGTTGCAACTTTCTCTCAGAGTAGTGAAGCTGAGACTTTCACCCTAATTAAGAAAGAAAATGTGCAAAAATAATCTCATGAGTGAAACATTCCAATATGGAAACAAATTATTCTAAATCTTATCAGTAATATACTCAGAAATGATGTGTGCAAAATGGCATTTCCAACCTCTACTCTGATATTGGAACTTTTAAACATCTGTTACAACATAAAAGACGTTCTTATTTCTTGTTCAGTATACTTCTGTGGCACATCGCATTACTTCCATTTCTAAATCAGCCTTGCAGGCTAGAAATGTAGCATGCTTTTGAATAAGGATTTCATTATACAATCACAGGACTGTTATGAAGTCCTGATGACATCCTCTGCCATTTAAATTCCTCCCATGTCTTCCTTCTCCTTTCTTTTCTTTTAACTACAGAAAGGTGATTACAGAGGAAAGATAACTGCATAATATATTTGATTGGGATTGCTAAGAATCATCCATTTGAAAGTATCCCTTCTATCTATTAAAGGTTACACAGTTATGCCTTGAATAATGCTATAGCAAGATAAACACATCTCTATGGCTTTGCTCACTCTCCCTTCAGCCGCAATGCACCAGGCTCTGCTTGTTTCAGTGAAGCATGTATTCAACCATGGCTCAGCTGACCACAGTCATATGTTATCGCTGAGAACGTTTAGTGACAGCTAATGGAGTTCATTTTCATTACAGCAACCAGTAAGATATTATATTATTCTAAAAGTCAATCTTGAAATTTGGATAGTGATTCAACAAAGTGCCTTGATCCTTCTTGAATTGGTGATATGAGCATTAAAACAATTTCCCAGGTTCTCTTTTATTATTGCATTCTACAGGAATAGTAAGAAAATTAAATACACACTGCAATCCTACAGATCCTTATTGAGTGATTTCTCCCTAGGGACTTGTAGCATCTTCTACAGTTATCCAATCATTATTTTATCAAAATAACAGGAACAAAGAAAAGCTTTATGTTATCTCAGTAAAGGCTGGGTGATTCCAGAGGGCTATTAATGAGAAAATGGCCTTTGACTCACTGAACAAAATAGGATTTACTTTTCAGTAAACATGCAGTGAACTGCATGGACTCTACACTATCTAGGAAGAAATACTTATTTCTAAGAAAAAGGTGATTTCAGCTAAATCTAACCATGTATACATACATGCCTTTTGACATTTTGGTTTCCTTATTTAAATAAAGGCTTTAGAACAAGGCACACATTTTTGAGCTTCTTGTTCAAATTCTTTAGGGGATTCGTTTAACTATAATTTCCTTGTATACGAAGATTAAAATAATTGGAAAATCTTTTTGTAACAAATATATCATTTTATAAATAACAGTTACATGAACAAAAATTCATTAAAAATAACACACAATGATGATTCATTTCACATTACTGTATAGCCTAAAATAAATTGGTATAAAATAGTCATTGCATATGGAATGCTTATTAGCTGTTCAGTGTATACTTAATTTCCAGTTACTCAAGCTTGCATGAGAACTCTTTGAAAGGTAGATATACCATCTAAACAATTAAACACCTTTTCCTTAACTTTGATCTAATTTGTAATATTGCATTTGGTTTCTGTTACAACATAAAAGACGTTCATTTCTGTATAATGTGCTTGTCAAAACACACAGAAAGTCAAAGCTAAGTATTAACATTGTGAGCATAAGAGGGAAGACCATCCTTCAGTTCTGTACATGATGCTATTGTAAAATTAGTTACTTCTTCCTGATGTCTTTGATTCTTTTTTATAAATAGTTAAAAGATTGATGGAGTTCTGTAGCACTTACTGAGCCATCTTCTGTTATCTGTTGAATAGAATAAATTAGAGTATTTATTATATATTCAAGCACAGAATGATGACACATTTGTAAAGGCAGAACAAAATTTCCTTTGCATAATTATTGTGATACGGAATAATTACATTTTAATGCTCTAAAATGAAAAAGTAAAAATTAGCACATCTAAATTCAATGCTCTATGATGCAGGTCACTCATTCAGAGATCTTGAAATATGTGCCATTCATATGGTTAACACCATTTTACTGCTAACACAAATATACTTATTGTGATTGCAGAAAATACCGTTACTATTCCAAGTAAGCTATATTTTTTGCCGTTATTTGTAGTCCCCAGATCAGTTTTTAAAGTAAGAATATATTCCTTAAAAGATACAAGTGCTAAGATCAAATTTCTGTCTTTTAAACTCAATTCATATACAAATGGATTGCATTCTTCACATATTATTTATTTCCTTATTTACCTTATTAACTAGGTCAGTCTTTAGAAGATGTACAGAATTATATTTCTCAGCACTCTCAGACAGCAGCCACAGAGGATGGGCTGAAATAAATCTAGTGAATATATCTACTGGTTGATGTAGGCTGGTCTGAGTTGTTGCAAAACATTCCCCAAATGTGCTTCAATCAAGCAGAAGTTGCCCTACTAACATAATTCAAACACATTTAAATTAAAGAGTAAGGAGAAGGTATGTAATTTTGTTTGCAGTTTTTTCAAAGTTCTTATATAAATATTTCAGAGCAATTAAGCAAGATTGTAGAAGATCAACAACAAATGTTTGGCTGATTATTTTCCATCAACTGAAATAAATTTCTTCTCAGTTTTCTGCATCCTTTCATATGAGCATCAGAATTATTAGATCACATGTGTAAGTTTTCCCTGAACCTTCACATATCACTGTGAAGAATAATACATTCTGTATAAACAAAATATCAGTCTCTCTTTTCTCCACTAATATATGCTTATACACACCACCACTCGTATCAAGAAAGAAAATCAATACTGTTGCTTTCTTGATGAAAGTTGGCATTATCCCATGCTAAACTCTATCAATCCAAAGAGAAGACTGTGAACTCTCAGGATCAGTAAGACTACATATACAAAAGAGCAGCAGATTTCTAAATTTCTAAATTATGCTGCTCATCACCTTTTCTGAAACCCATTTCCCCAGTTTTAGGATCTACAACATGAAACCAGTTATAATGAAAGAAAGTTGGATTGTTGGTGATTTGCATCCTTAACGTAGGTCAGAAGAAAATGTGATTTTTGTGGAGAAAATGAGAACACAAAGGACTACTGTGCACAATAATTCTTCCATTTAAGGTCAATTAGAAACAAGGGACTGGTTACTGATACAAAGATAATTCATAATTCATTCATTTATTTATTTAGAATACAGGACAGGACGGAGATTTGAAACCTCTCTTCCCAGAAGCTTTCTTGGATTCTGCAACCTAACTTTGCCACTCTGATTTTTGGGATAGTTTTGCTGCAATCATCCAAGCAGCACCTCATCTCAAGTCTTTTCCTTAGCTCCAGTGTGTGGAGTAAAGATGAAATAATTTCTATAATGTCACTTCTTGACTGCTTAGTATAGAAGTATGTGGCTAGAAATTTCCACTCTTCTTTGGAAAACAGATCAAGATCACAAGAGATAAACAATACTTTTTGTAAAAGAAACTAGAAAAAATATCAACTTTCAAGTATAAAAGGATATTTTAATCTCTTGAAAAACTTATAAATCATTCCAAGAAGTGTGGATCTGTTATAAACAATGTGATATTCTTTGGGATTTATTAAAATTTAGCAATACAGACTTCAAAAAAATCTAATTAAAGTAATTTCATGCCTAATGAAAAGTATGGATAAACAAAAAGTTGATATTAAGCATTCAAATACAGTAC
>JANHZU010002492.1:96483-107913 GCA_032468055.1 Acrochordus granulatus | reverse complement strand
GTAATTCCTTCTGATGTGAGAGGCTCCTCTTCTAGTGTCCTATATTTTAGCCATTTGTTGCTGTCCATGGGGTTTTCTTGGCAGGGATACTGGAGTGGGTTGCCATTTCCTTCTCCATTGGAGAATTCTCACTATATCTCATTAAATTTGGCAATTTGGCAAATCTAGCAAATTCACAGTACTAAGTATCTTGTTTAGGTGAAGTACAGCACACTGTGTAAATATATAAATAGACACAAAAAATAAACAAAATATATTAATATGATATTAATAATAAAATGTCCCTGCCATCTCCAGATGAATTGGGAAAATACCCTTGCCTGATATGTAAGAAAATATCACCCACAAGAGCCATACTATCTATATACTATTCATCTTTTGCCAATCTGGCCTCTTTTATACTAGAGAAAAGCATCCATGCAGTCCTGATTTGATCTGGATCAAGATTAAATGTAAAGGTTTCCCCTTTCCAATCATGTCTGATTCTAGAGGGTGGAGCTCATCTCCAATTCACAGCCAAAGGAGTCAGCATTTGTCCAAAGATGCTTTTTGGTCATGTGGCCGGCATGACTAGATGCCGAGGTGCACAGAATGCTGTTACCTTCCCACCAATATAGGCGGTACCTATTTATCTCCTTGCATTTTTACATGCTTTCGAACTGCTAGGTTGGTAGGAGCTGGGGCAAATAATGGGAGCTCACCCCATTATATGGTGCCTGGGTCTTGAACTTGGGCTGCAGACTTTCCAGCCGACAAATCCAGTGTCTTAACCATTAAGCCACTGCACCCCCTGGATCAAGATTACGTTCTCTTTGGTTAAACTGTTGGCTGTCAATTAGTTCAGCCTTCTTCCACCATTTATTTTGCATGTTGTCTAACTTAAAAGTAGCCTAGAATCTGACTAGAAGCACAATAAAAAAAATAAAAATAACAGAATATTATATGTAGCTGTATCCAGTATCCTGGAATTGTTTTAATCCAGAGGGGCTAACAGCATGTGTAAATGAAAGATAGCTGGCCTTAATAAATCTTCAGGGCTTTTGTTATCATATTGTTACCAGTGTTATTATGCACTTTTATGCTACAATATAGTGGGCATATATGAAAGTTGGAAGACATGACCCACTCAGAGCAGGCAACAGAGGCAGAAAGACTCATTCTGGCAGATTTTGTCTTATGCAGCAGGTAGGAAAGTATCAGAATCAAGACTTCTATTAAAACTCAATCAAACGGTTCCCAAAAAGAGAGAGGGCTCCTAAGTGAACTGAATAAGGCATCAGCATTCAAGTGAAAAAATACCAAGAAACATGAGGAAACAGAAAAGGATGGAAACAGGAATGCTTTGAAACAATCACATAAACTGAAGTACCATTTGTGATAGGTTTCCCACCTCATCTTTTCTGAACTGAAGCCTAATTAATTAATTACGGTATATATAGATGTGTATGTTTCTGTGTGTATGGCTGTATGAATAAGTTATTTAAAACTTTTAGTTCAGATAATGAGCATTTAGGATATAAATCTTAATCCTAAGTGCATGGATAAATAAAAGTAAATAGCGCTGGAGAAATTATACAATAGCTCTTTAAAAGCCTCTATATTATTATACAATTATAATTGTGAAGTGTATAAAATATTAAATAGTGTTATAGAGTTAATTGTAAGAGTTTGATATTTTGTGTTTTTACTGGAAATAAATGCAATGGGCTAGTATAGATGAATTTCCTGTCTGTATGCAATTAGAAAACTCAACTTTTGCAGCTCTGAGAGCTTCTTCTATAGTTCAAGTTAATAAATATTTATTACCAGTAAAATCAAACTGAAAAAAGCTCCCTTCTGTTTATTCAGTTGGTTTGGTTGCAGTTCATTCCTGCAGAAACATATAGCCAAAGTTCTGATTTAAAAAAAAATGAAAATATTTTTTAAATTCCCAGTGAAAACTATGCTTTAGGACACTTATTTTCCTTGTCATCTTATAAAAGTCATACAAACTCATCAAAAAATAATCCACAGCATGATTTATTTAGCTCAAGAACAGTAACATAAAGACGTAGCTTCTCTCTATTGATGAGCCATAAATATAATGCACATTGCTGCACTTAGCAACATGCCAAAGATACTCACCAAACTTAAGGGAGAGAGAATGTGCACTCAGCAGCCAGCCTGGAAGTTTGATATTACCAAGAATATGCACACAATAAATAAAGGAACATAACCTTTGCATATTCCAACTTTTGCATGGAATTCAGTGCTCACATTACTCAACTCCTGGATGCTGACTATGCAATAGAAGCAAACTGATCAATTAGGCAGCCAACGGATAGCAATCTCTCTGTGTTTTTGCATTCACAATCAGCCATCTACAATCATATCTGAATACAGATGCAGCAATCTCTTGAATGTAGGCAGATCAATAGGTAGGGCCCATGACCATCATTGCCTAAATAATTATAAGTTCTTCCTCACCATCCCCACCCCTTCATATAGCCATGATCCAACAGTCCATCAAAAGAACATTTCCTTGCTATTTTAGCAGGTATGTGGGTGAAAAAATTGAAAAACTAAGCCAATTTCTTAAGCTTAGTGTCTTTTGTTCTGAGCTGAAAATTTTCAAAAGTTACCGGTACAAGAATTTGAACCTATAAAGTTTATAGGCATCTCTGGGCTTTCCCCCTTTCCCAGCAATGTAATTGTCTTTCCATTCTCAAAAAATCACTGTCTCTACAGTATTCCTCTTGCTGCATCCCAAACAGGATAATTAAAGTTTTTATTTTTGCATGAAGGTGGAGCTGCAGTTGCTGGAGGCTGCTGAGAGGGAAGTACAGAATTAGGAGCAGGCCAGAGAAGAAGAGAGGGAGGGGAGGAGGGTGAGGGATTTCTGCCTCCCTAGTTTTTTTTTCCTGTACACCAAGGCTCTGCACCTGCTATAAAAGAGAAAAAGCTTGCCATTTTTCCTCCACTCTAACAAGTTTTCTGGGAGGGAGGGAGGGAGGAAACTTTGGCTGTTAGGCATTTCTGTTCTCTCCAGTAGCCAGACAGAAATGCCCATGGAGGCAAAAACCCCAAGTTTGACTCAGTAGGAGTGGAGATAGATCCAGCAGTAAGCCAACTGGAGACCTGAAGATTGCCAAGTCTAGCCAGATTCTTGGACTTGGATTCAGCTTGCCTCAGCAGCAGGTTGGCATCTGTTGTGAGGGCATGTCTTCTACAACAGTTAACCAGTCTCAATTTTTCAGTAAGGAGAGAATGTGATTGGGGCTGCTGTCTCTCACAGCCATGTTAGGACAGGACAAATCAGTAGAAAGTGGAACCATACTGTATATTACAACCCACTTTTCTTGGAAGAAGGACAATTTAATTTTTTTTCCTGTTTAATACAGCTAGAAAGATATAGTCATAAAACAAAATGAAACAATTTTTATGGCTTAATGTACTACAAACTTACCTAACTGTAATTTGTAATGTGTAATGCAAACTACTGTTAATAAAAAAAAATCACAATTTAGTTACCCAGCCCCAACCAGAAAGAAGCAAAAAGACAGACAAACAAGACTGGTACTTAAAAGAAGAGTGTTGCACAGCCTATTCTATTTTCTGCAACTTTCCTAGCATTTCAATCTTTAGATTTTGCTGATTAAAACAGGAAGAAGGGAGTAGATGAGAAATAGAGGCTTATTGAACCAGACTGGCAAACTAAAGTCAAAAATTTCCCACAATCTGTTACAAGACAAGGTGGATTTACTAAAGCATGGCCCCATTCATAAAAAAGAAAGATGAAATTTGGAGGATTGGAGGGCATAAAAAAGAAAGATGAAATGATGAGGATTGGAGGGCATGTTCATACTTGAATGAATGACTGCCAAGGCACTAATCATTGTACTAGAATTAAGGAAAAGGATTTTTAAAGCTTCCAAGCCAATGTTACCTTTTTCTTCATCATCAGTAGCATTACCAAAAAGGATTTTATACAATTTAAATATATGTATGTTTTCTCAGAAGGAAATACCACTGAAATTGGAGAGATGCAGGTAAAGTTAAATATGTAAAGTTAATACACCTCGTAAAAAATAACTGTACAATGAGCTTTGATGTTATAAAGATGAATATTCGCCTCTTTGTATCATCATCATGAAATAAAAGAAATTAGCAATGCAAGTTGTTTGGAAAGACTGGTGTTCATATAACTCTGAAGTGAACTTTTACCAACTGAACAGCCTGTCAATCAGGCCTCATCCTTATTTTGCCCCATTTTCAGCATGGGAGCTGGGTAGTCAATAAATGTGAATGAATGAATGAATGAGGTATATGAAACAATGAGATGTAAAAACCTGGCACCAAACTGGCTATTCAAAAATGAGCAAGATTAACTCAAAGGAGTAAGTACGAAGCAGTGATGCTCCTGTACTCATATCACATCTCTTTATTGTATATGTACTGTGGAGTCCTTGGTGCTCTCTGAACTTGTTTTCTTGCAGATGCTTCATTACAAAACTAAATAACATGAGCAGTGTACACTTCAACCCTGACTTACAAATATTGCCTTCTATTGGTATACATGTACAAATTACTACAGTAGTATAGGATACGAAGCAGCATAGTGTGGGCTGCACTGTTTAGAAGCACATTAACTATTCATACCATTTTCTCTTCCTTCTCTAATGACCTGTTGATGCTAACATGCCTAAAGACAAAAGGAACAGGTGGCATACTAATATGATCTCAAGGAAGCCCATGAGTTGCTTGTTATTTGATCTGATGTTTAGTCCAGTTTTCCCAACCCGATGCCTTGAGGATGTTCTAGGGCTAAAAAGTTCCATACATTTTAGTCTGTAAGTTTCTGGCTGGAGCTTGGAAGAGAGAGAACATGCAGAGAAGGTTGATATAGTCAGACAAATAATACAAATGTTACTTTATCTTTCAAATATCTGCATAGAAAGAATAACAAAGGCTATACAGTATTCTCAAAACAGCTGCTAATATTGGTCCTTGAAGGATGGAGGCTTATTCAATGAAAGATAAGGAGTCACTTTCACATTTTATTAGAACTGGGAATTGCATACCCACGCTGAGGGGAAGAGGACTAGTGTAACACCTCTGCCATCTCCTATCATCCTATTATAAAGAGAGTTTGCAGGAGACCCTCTTCTTTTCATGCAGGCTTTTCAGTAATGAAATACCTTTTATTCCCATATGATTTTTTTCACTATGTCATGTTTATGTCATGAACAGGAACAGGAGAAAGACAGGACTGTCTTATTTGTTCCCACTCCCTCAGGACAGAGATAGGCCATCCACAGCGTTAATATTTAGCATAGAAGAGAAACAGAAAAGAAACTAAATGAACAAAAAGGAAGTTGCTATACAATACAGAAAAGAATAACTTTCTTATTTTTCTCAACAGAAAATGGAATAAAGTTTAGAATTGTTTGGGGTCCAACTAAGTATATAAGACCTAAGTGCAATTTCTCAAGCCCAGAACTATGCTATTTTTATTATCCACTTTTGGACACATGTTGTCAAGTAAACAACTAGTCTATATCTTCCTTTCTTTCACATATTGTCTGATCTCTGGATTCTTTCCTGTCTAACTTGACAGGGATACCTGAAACACTCGTAAGCTGGTAATCTCCATGTATGCATCAATAGTAGTCTTGATCATGTTACTACAAGTTCTATCATGATCATTCTTAATATACTGTATAACTGATTTATTTCTCAAATTTATATGCTGCTGATCTCACAAGGTTGATTGTGCCCATTCCCACTGCACACATACAACAAAACCACTAAGCATGATCTTAAAAATGGTGGAATGTATCCATCCACAGGTGACAAAGATGGCTTTCTATTGAAAAGACTGTGGTGCTTTCTGTGGAAAATTAGCATGGCACCATGATATTAATATTCATGCCCTTATAATCTTTGGGCAATGAGAATTCAGTTGAACTATCCTTTATGATTATAAAAATTCCAGCTAATGTAAAATTTGATTAAAACAGGAATAACACTGAAGAGCATTTTGTATCAGATTCTCTGTTAAAACTTTTTATTGTCCAGAGATCACGGGCATTTCAGTTGCTGTAGATACCGATGCCAGGCACCATTCAAATTGTAAGATTTTATCTTTTTAAAAAGCCTAGGAAGTTTGGGACAAGCATATACTGTACTAATTGATCATCTATTTCCTGTTTTTTACTGGTACTCACTATCTTTTAATAAAGCCAGATGACCATTAAATGCATACACATATTCTCCACGTCCATGAAATCTCATCAATCTAGACACTATGGATGCTTCAAGCCCAGCTCCTTCTCCTATTAATTAAAAGACATTGACAGATATTCTGTCTCTCTCTGCCTTCCAGAGACTTTTATTTATAAAGAAAAAAATAAGTTATAATAAAAAAATATGAAGGTTACAAATGGGAGACAATTTCTCTGAATCCTATAAAAACCTTTGAAGGGGGCATTTAATCATAAAAGTTGACCCCAGAAGTACTTTATAAGGCATGCACCACTTATCCATCTTATAAGGCATCTTCCAAAAGTATATTTATATGAGCCAATGAAAGATTGAGGTTTCTTGGCTTTTTTAACCATGATCATATTTTAAGCAATGACTGCTGTCGAAGACTACCTACAGTTCAATATGTAGATATCAAATAATATGGCAATAAGAAAATATGTGTTTAAAATAAAACAACTATTATATCTTTTTCCTACAAACCTCTATTATGTATAGAAATTATCCCATAAGCAAAGCAGAATTAAAACTAGATGAATCTTCATGCTAGCAAATTTCAGTTTGTATTAGATATTAAATATTATATAATAGCACTGCGTTACTATTTGTGTATTTGTATATATGAGTGTGTGTGTGTATACATATATGTATAAAACCATTTTTATGATTATAAAAATACAGATACATGCACTAATATACACACCTTATGTGCAGCTGTCTTGGCCAATAACACAGCAATAATTAAAGAAAAATATGCAAACATATCAGAACTGAAAGTGATACTTACGACATTAGAAAATACTCTGCATTATTCATTCATGGAAAATACCAATAAAGATGCCTTTTCTACATGAATTTCCTAAAATCATATAATAATCTGAATATTTTCTGAAGTGAAATCTGAACATTTCTGAACTGAAATAAACTAGCAACTAGGATTGGCCAAATGAGTGCAGAATATCAAACAATTTGGTCCCTGCATAATCTTTACACATTAAGCTATTATAGGTCTTTTTCCTACATAAGCCACCATGATATTGCAAACCTGTATTTAAAAGTTCTATAAAGAGAAGTGATTCTTTTTTGGAAAGAAGGCCACGTTTCTCAAGGAAAAGGTGAAGGGCCATATACATAAGAAGCAAGGAATGTTAATACAAGAAGCACAGAGTAGAGATTTCTATAAGCTGCCCATTGGTTCAGCGTGGAAGGAAGGGGGAAACACAAAATGTGGTTTAAAATACTTCACAGAGAGATGAACATGACTTCCATAAACTACAACCTAGATACTGGAGATTCCATAGGAATTAATACATTCAGCAAGGAAAAAATATCAAAGTAGGTACCCAAAGCCACCACATAATAATTTCCCCATTCTCTACCCTCCAGATATATGATCACAAATCCTATGATCTTTAGCAAAGAGAAGGCTCTTGAACAGATATCATACTCTCTACTACTCCCAAATGAAGCCAACATGCAAGAGCAAAACACTAACTTGGATTGCCAAAAAGCTCAGGTTCAATTACAGCCCATTGAGAAATGTCCAGAAGAGCCAAATATGCAGCCAACACATTACATACAGCATCTCTCATTTTGCCAAATCCACAGCTATACTGAAGTACTTATTTGTTCTGTATACACTGGGATAACCAAACTTGTGATTAATATACCCTTCTGATCCACACAAATGACAATAAGAACTGGAAGATAATGGCTCTCTTGCTGCTACCTCACATGAAAAACCAGGCACAGCTGAAACAGAGCTTCATAGCTTTTATTAAACAACATCAAGGTCAAGGAGAGTTCTGACTACCACATAGAAGAATGGGGGTGAGGGCATCCAATGTGTTTGCATACTATCTATGCCTCTGAATGCTAAGAGAGATATTTTCATAAATACAAGATACCTCATTACAACATCTCTACGCTAGAACAAGCTGTGCCTATTTTATTATTGAATATGACAGTGTTTCTCAGCAATCTTAAGATATGAGGACTTCAGCTCCCAAAATTCCATAGTCAGCATTGCTCTAGAAACATGAACATTGGGAATGTGAAGCCAGCAACCCACAGAGGCACAAAGTTGGCTTCCTATTGGTCTTTTCCATTTCTTATTGCTAGCCTTACTGGTGGTCTGCATGGTATAAATGATGGAAACCATCTTGCCTCTGTGAGCGTGGAATGGCTGCCTGGTTGCCTGGGGAGATTAAAAAACAGGATGGTGATGAATAAGAGAGAACAGAAGAAAGTGGAAGTTTCAGAGAATGATGTGAATGACTATAGGTGCTCTTTCATTCAATCCGCCTTGTGTTTATAGCCCCCCGTGGAGGGTGACAGTGTAGTCATTACAAGGATACTCACCCATCTGCCATAAGGAAGGGACTGTTGTCTGCAATTTCAGTTCATTCTGTTCCATTTACCTTGGCTCTCATCTGATAAATAATACATAATGAATGTTTGGTCAGCAGTGACAACAGGGAAAATCAAATGGCTAGTTTTTATGAGAAAAAGTGGTGATGCTCCCCATTGCTTTTACTGGTGGATCCTGGGAGTTTGTCTTGATATAGTACTCTTTTCTGTAGTTCATTAGTCTCCAATGTTCCTGCACCATGAGCAGAGTAAAGGGGGCTGGGGGGGGCAGGTAAGGTATGGCTGTACTGTATGGCAAAGACAAAGGGAAACAACAGTAGGGCATCTGTTACTCCAGACAGTCATGGCTTTTTGTAGGAGAGACTGATCAGAAGAAAGATGGAAGAGGTTCAGGAGTCCTATAGCGAAGCACACTTTACTATTTTCTGATTAAGTCTAGTATCTTGCTTACCTTGTGAAGTATTTTGTCACTGCAGTTCCAATTGCAAGGGTAGAATTAAAATTTGAGGCTTGGAAACTCTGCAAGAGTTCTGAGGGGGAAAAAGTGTTGTTTATCAGCTCTTAATTTCTTACTTTTCATAACTGTGGGGTGTTTTTTGTTTTTACAGTGTTCACTCTGTGCTATGAGTGACATATTTCCTTTTTATTTAATCATAAGATTAATTGTATGACACTTTTTAGACCTTAAAACTAGTTCTCAAAGTGACTTACAGTTTAAAAATATCCTTGATTTCTAGACATAGCAACAAAGTGATGTTTTATGCTACAGTTTTGATATATGCAAGTTACATTTACTAGCTAAATCCCAAATTACACATAATGTACAAAAATCTGAAACAGATGCCCTGATTTTTATTATTTCTGAAATACATTCATAAGAAGGTGTTACCAATTTGCCCAAAGCAAAAGGAAAGGCAAAATACTGAACTGCCTCCCTACTCTTTCCTCAGATAAACATCAGGGGTAATTTAGGATATAACATTAACACAATTTGAAAGATTTATTACTGTAGCTGACAATTCTTTACTGCAACATGAACAAATGGGAGGGAAGTATTACACAAGAGTAAACACAGTCATCAGTATCCTTGGCAATGTATGGTATGACTCTCAATTGCACATCTGTAATTATATGCTAAGATTGCTTTGGTGACAGCAATGATAGAGAGAAGTATATGAGCTTTTCCACTTAAGAAATACTGAGGTTTGGCATTATTTCTGCAAAAGATGCATTACACAATCCTGAGGACACTACTAACCTTAAGGTCTGCTTTCCTCCATTTCTAAGTACTTCTTCTCTCTCTTGAACTGGTGGTAGGCTCCAAACAATTGAAATGTCTCTATCTTGATTTTCTTTTTCTTAATCACCAATCTGTCATTTCACTAATGCAAAGAGGATGAAGTATCATCCTAGTCTTTTATTTGGATTCATTACAGAATTGTACAGAATCATTTAGGGGGCATTTAAACCATGAAATTTCAACCACTGTCTCAGGTCAACTTTAACCCAAATTAAAGCATCCCCTACAAATGGCTGCCCGATTTCTGCCTGAATAAATTCAGGAAAAGAGAGCTCACCACTCTGGGTGACTGGTTTCATAATTATTAACAGAATAAATATAACCCTATCCTATTCCAATGAATCCAAATAACTGTACTATTGGAATATTTAAAACTACCCATTAATAGATAGTTGTTTTTCAGTACTTGTTATTTAGCATCAAAATGTTACTATTTTGATGACTTACACATATCTTTAATATTTGTACTGATATGGCAAATATAAATTTAATAATAAAACAACATGATATAAACTGAAAAAAATGAACAACTGTCTTAAATGACCTGACAATCTTTGTAGAGATACTACTACTAAAGAATGGAAGGAGGAGCCATTTTAGTGAGCTATTTTTAAATGGCCTTTTTGTGTTTCATTTGGAGATAGAACCTTCAATAAAAGCAGTTCTCTGCTCTTACATTGTATCTGACTTCAGTTCAAGTGTCCTAGGTAGTAATGAAAACAAAGCAGTTTTCAGAGTCTCACTCCAATATTTTGGATTAAAAAAGGAAATCAGAATAATGTACATCATTTATTTCTTGAGCTGATAGTTCCTATGTGTAATGACCTGGATCCAAAGAACAGTGTATTTGGTTTTGCTGTCTAATGAGCTTCTTTGGAAACAAAGAGAACTTCAAAAGTAGATTGTAATGAATGAAACCTATCACAAAATGAAGCATGGAATGTTTCTGTTCAAGTCTCTATCCAGCAAGTAATAATCTTTTCCAGAAGATATCACTCATCCTTCTCTTCACTTTCTCACTTCATCATGCCAACAGTCAGTTAGCATTCTGAGATTACCAATCATATGCAGTCATTAGAATCTGCATGGAGAGTTCGTCCCCCAGTATTGTTTGTACTTAGAGAAAACTATAGGTTTTCCCCAAATATGCGCTCTCTTCCTCACTGATGATGTTATTTTGGCTAAATAAGCACCAGCATACTTACAAGAACAGAATGGTGGGGGAAGGTGTGCAGGGGAATCTCATACTGAGTGCTATGCAATTGGATGCAACTAATATAATATGGATCCTACCTAAATAGTTCTTGTTCTGTGTTAATAGTGTATATTTAACACACTTGATCAATGACAACGAGGAGGAGGAAGGGGATGCTGATGGAGATGGAGAAAGAGCAATTCCTGTAACATTTTATTGTCTTTATCCTCTCTCAAACCTGATACAGTATATAGCAATGTGAAAAGCACAGACACATAAGCAAAATGACCTATTCCTCCAGCCCTACGCTCTACAGATATTA
>JANHZU010002492.1:85806-96403 GCA_032468055.1 Acrochordus granulatus | reverse complement strand
AATAGCTGAGATGGGGCTAAGTAATTTCTTGCAATGAACTGAACTTCTTGCTTTAAAAAATTTGAATACTGCATGGGACCAGCACACACAAATTTAATTGTTTTCTCCCAAAAGCATGCAGTTAAGACTACCGAATTATATAAGAACTAGCATTAAAGTCCATACCGTATTATGGAAAGGAATATTATTAATGCATCAGGGGCGAATATAACATATTAAACTGCACTTTAGTAGAGATGTAGATCCAGTTATACATTCTGAAACCAGCTATACCAGAACCTTTCAACACATTGTTTTACGGTGCTTCTAAAATTAAAGGCAACAGACCTATATTAAAATGAATTGAGAGTACTATAGCCCTTAACTTTAATTAGGGAATTAAAATTAAATAAAGCTGTATTTCATCTGTAAAAGGCACACAACAGGCTTTTAATTCCATTATTATTTTTTCTTCCTGACAACAGGATATCTTCACACATTATCTTAGGGAGAGTTATTCTTCTTGACTAGCAAACAGCTCACCTGTGTCTTGTCAGATATTCCGTAGCTGCAGATGTGTAGTTGAGAAAAGATGGATATACATTTCCCAGAGGAGTTTAAGTATTTTTGAACCAACACTTCATCACCGCTATTTTCCAGATTTGCCTCCTTCTGTGCTAAATGTTTCAGTCTTGATTTTCAGTGCTGTACATGCTTTGAAAAGAGGGGTATCTTGCATAATACTAGGTCACATGCAAGAAGAAATGATTATAAATCAATATGATTTATTCTGATAAAGGTAGGGAAATCTTCTGGGCAGTTGTACAGGTAACTCATATAGAATTGATTCCACATTTCAATCATCAGGAATCAAATTGCAAAAGAGATGTTGAAGATTGGCAGGGAAGAAATTCCTTACTTTGGTCAAACAAGTGTTTAATTAGATTATGTGAAATCCATAATAAATATTTTCTTCATGATGTGCAGCCATCTCAAATTTTTCCCATCTAAATGTGCAACATACAGAATAATGCCTAGCTTCCACAACGAAATCTCTTAGGGATGAATGCTGTGTACATTTGTGTGTGTGTGCGTCGTGTGTGTGAGATTTATCAGAGCAGCAGTTTTGTGGAAGTTGGAACCATCTGGAATGGTTGCTGTAGAAACAGAAGACTGAGGGAGGGAAAGAATGGATGCTATGACAACCTTGGGAGTTTCCCAGGAAACCAACGTTGCTATGGAAACTACCAAGTCCAAATTAGTAACTTCCGCTGCAAAGCGTATTTGTCACTTTAATCTTGTGATAGATGCAACCGCTTATCTTACATACATTGGACATTTACGGAAATACCTCTTTTGCTTCCAAGATTTTTCACTGAAGCTGCAGTCAAAATAAAAGCCCACTAGAGATTTAGAAAAACTAAATTTACCATATTCAGATCATCAGGATATGATCCAGTCAGTTGATTGTTCAGTCTCACTGTGCAGGAAGAAGTAATATTAGAATAAACAGGTAGCACTTCAGATTCAAAGTCGCAATTCTTTGGGAATTCAGGGATCAAAGAAATCCAAAATCACAATGCAGACGTTTCCCTTGTTGTATTAAAGTGATAGAACATTTGTCACGGGGAGATTCAGAATACACATGACCCTAACCTAGCATTAAAAAAAAATCAAGTTTGCAATCTCATACATCAGATGTTTCAACTGCAGCCATCCTAATATGATGTGAGATAGCTTGTGAAATTTATGTCATCCTATTCTTGTCATTCACTGGAGAATGGTTATGTTCATTATTACACTCCATTCCTTTCAATCCAACAAGTGCACACGTAAAAGAAAAGCAAATCAACAGTGTAGCTGCTCTTTATAAAAATCAGACAAGAAGCAAGTGTCTCAATGCCCTGCAATAAACATTGTTTCAAAAGGGAGCAGAAACAGCACATTCCTTGTGTTTGCTTATCTACTTCCTTAATATCTGCTTGGTTCTTTGTTCTTCTAAAAAAATATTCTGTCTTCAGAAGGAAGGACCAGAAAAGTGTAAGTACTAAACAAGAGCACAAAGACTGACAATGATGCATGTTCCTCACAAACACTGATTACGCAGACTTCCTGTAATTCTTTTTTAATCTCTGCGAAGGGTGTCTTTTAAACATCCGTAAAGATTTTTTTAATAGTCACACAATTGGGGTTGTTTGTACCAGAGCAGTTGCTTGTTTTAAAAGCAGCTTGTTTGAATGCACTGTTGCTGATGCCTCCCTCTTCTATCACCATATACTCTGACTTGCTGAGAGTGGAATTACTACGAGCCTTCTTCAGCTCCTCAGTGGAAGAGAGGTGCTGGCAGCTTCCTACGTGCATGTACTGAGCCTGTTCTTCCCCTTCTGTTTCCCGATGGTAAAAGTAGTTGAAGTTGGAGACAATGACTGGAACAGGCAAGGCAATAGTTAGCACACCAGCAATGGCACAGAGAGATCCTACTATTTTGCCTCCAATAGTGACAGGATGCATGTCCCCATAACCCACAGTGGTCATGGTTACTACAGCCCACCAAAAGGCATCAGGGATACTGCTAAAACTTGAAGTGGGATCATCAGCTTCTGCAAAGTAGACAGCACTAGAAAAGAGGATAACACCAATGAAAAGGAAAAAAATTAGCAAGCCCAGTTCCCTCATACTGGCCTTTAGAGTTTGCCCCAAGATCTGCAGCCCTTTGGAGTGTCGAGAGAGCTTGAAGATACGGAAGACTCTAACTAACCGGATGACTCTGAGAATGGCCAGAGACATTGCCTGCTGACCATTCCCCTGCCTCTCAGCCAGTTCAGTGCCTAAGGTGATGAAGTAAGGTATAATGGCCACAATGTCAATTATGTTCATAATGTTCTTAGAGAACGTGGGTTTGCTGGGACAAGCAAAGAAGCGTACAAGCAGCTCAAAAGAGAACCAGATAATGCACAGAGTCTCCACCACAAAAAAGGGATCAGTGAAGGATGATACCATAGATGTAGCTGGGGAAGAAGTATTGGTGAAGAGATCAATCACAAAAGGACCACCCCCAGTCCCAAATATTCCTGCAGTACTATCATAGTCACGGTCATCTCGAAACTCTGGCAAGGTTTCCAGACAAAAAATGACAATGGAGATGAGGATAACTAAAACAGAGACAATAGCAATGCCCCGAGCTGGTCCAGAACTCTCTGGGTACTCGAAAAGAAGCCACACCTGGCGCTGGAACTCCTTCTCAGGCAGAGGTCTCTGCTCCTCACGGATGAAACCTTCATCTTCTCGAAATTTTTCCATGGCCTCTTCACCTAACTGATAGAAACGTATTTCTTCTGAAAAAATATCAATGGGCACATTGACAGGGCGGCGGATACGGCCTCCAGACTGGTAATAATACAGGATGGCATCGAAGCTGGGCCGATTGCGGTCAAAAAAATACTCGTTGCGAAGAGGGTCGAAGTAGCGCATCCTCTTGCGGGGATCACCCAGCAGTGTCTCTGGGAACTGGGCCAGTGTCTTCAGCTGGGTCTCAAAGCGCAGACCTGAGATGTTGATCACAACCCTCTCGCAACACTCATGCTCCTCTCCACCGGCGCCCACTTGGTGATGGGCATGGGGAGGAAGGGTGTGGGCAAGAGGGTGGTCATAGCGCTCCCCACCCAGCAGGGCATGAGGATGCTGGGTTTCATCGATCAAAGGGTCCTCTCCACCCACCACAGTCATGCCACCCTCCAACTCCCCGTCCTCGTCTTCCTCCTCGTCGTCCTCCTCCTCTCCCTGCCCTTCCTCAGGGGCGGAAAGCGCGCCTTCGCCTTCGGGGAAGAGCTGGTCGCTGTAGCCCAAGTTATGGTGGCTGCTTCCCACGCCGCCGCCGCCGCTGCCGCTGCTGCCGCCCCTCGTGTGCTTACAGGAAGACGGGGCGGCCGGCGAGCGCAGAAGGCTCAGGTGCTCGTCCATAAATGTGACAGGAGGGCGGCGGGGAGTCTATTGCCCCGGCGGCTGGCCAAGCGAGACCCCAGGCGGGCGGCCAGAACGACCCGTCCGGCTCCACGGCCACCGCCGCCGTAAGGAGCCCGCCGGCTCAAACCATCTTCCGCCAGCCTGGACGCCGCCTCGCCCGCCTTCCCAGTCACTCGGTCGGCGCCGCCATCGCCCACGCGGTTGCCCTCCCGCAAGGAGCGAGAGGAAGAAGGCGGCGGGCGAGGACGGCGCTCTTCCAACGGAGGAGGGGTCTCTTCCCGCGTCTCCCGTTCGCGAGACCCCGAGCCACAGCCTGCTGCGCTAGCAGCAAGAGGCGGCGCGGGCGCGGGCGCCTGCTCGGCCGCCGCACAGGTCAAAGCAAGCGAGCAACACGTTACTGAGCGAGCAGGCGCAAGAGGGAAGAGCGCAAGAGTCCATCCCGTGGGCGGCGACTGCGAGTCTAATCCTGACTTCGCGGTGGGTCCCTCTGACCCTCAGCGTCCGGAAAGGGCTACCTCCAAATATAAGGCGCAGGTGAGCGTCCCCTTCCCGCGCATCAGCTTCGGTGCTTCTCAGAAGCTCGTGCCCTGTTCTTCCACCGAGAGAATGTGAGAAACAGTGTAGGGTTGAGGACGGAGGTTCACGCCTCCCTGGAGTTGTCTTCCGAAAGAAAAAACTGCCATCTTGGCCCACGTCTGTTTGCTGTCCAACAGCCGTAACCCGCTAGGATCTGGCTGGAGACAAGGACGAGGAGGCGTTGTTCAGGGGCAGCGTCTTTGCAAGGTTCGTCAGAGCTGGCTGAGCAGGCAGTGACCCTTGCAAGGTCACACAGTCTCCAGGATGGGGAGATCCCATCTTGCACTGCAGACATTCTCCCAGCGGTTTGCTCTTTCATTCCCACCTGTTACAAAATGTGTCTTGGATTGTGGGGATAATGACTCTGATTCTGAATTCCGTTGTCTCTAAATGATACACAGATTCACTTAAAAGATGAGGGTTGCTGCTGTCTGGCTGTGTTTGCACAACCCATTGACTCGGAATAGGATAGCCAAAGATATTCTAGTCTGGTGTTATTGGAAGAACCAAGGCAGTGTGATTAATTTATAGTCCAAACACTGTGTCTGTGTTACTATATTGTAGACAGGCTAAAAATACATTATGGTGATGGGGAAGCAGCCTATTCAGAGTCTTATTTTACTCATGATTAACAAGCGCATAGCTTGAGTTAAAGGTAAAGATTCCCCTGAGCTAAGGTCTACTGTTTGTAATGCTGTAGCTGTCCTAGCAACCATTGCCTTTTTCCAGGGTATGTGTTAATTTTCTCTATGTAGCCTACAGATTGTATGTAGCCAACAGAACCTGAATTTCTTGATGATCATCAAGGAAAATACTAACCAGATCAAACCTTACCCTTTTAGCTGTCAGCCAAAGTAGGCTAGAAGCTATTATTTAGTGTGAGGCTTTACCTAAAGCTTTTGTGATAGATGTCCCAGTTTTCCTCACATCTTCTCTACATTTGGGGTAAAAAAAAGCACCCACTCCTGTTTTTAAAATTAATCTCTATAGTCAGTAGGAATTTGTTGATAAACATTATATATCCTACAGAGCTATTAATTTAAGAGCATGAAGAAAAATTATAAGCCATAACTACCCAATATGTTTTAACTTAATAGGAAAAGGTAGATAAGGAGAAACAAAATCATTTATGTAAAGCATGGAGAAAGTGGATCAGGAAAGGTTCTCTTCCATAATGCTAGAAAATGAAAAATGGGAAATGCAAGACAAATTCGAAATAATGTTAATTCAATTTTAATGTTTTTTAAACACAAAATCCTTGTTGCAAGATAATAGTGGTTGCTGCCACCTTGGCTATCACATTCATGGAGAATAAGATTAGCAATTATTATTGTAGGATGAGTCTAAATTACCTCCAATATGAGAACTGTAGTTCTCTTGATATAAGCAGGCAGGAAATATTGAGATTATGTTCAATTTATGGATGTCCCTTAGACCCCTGCGGATACAGAATGCTGGAGGAAAAAGGTTGTTTTTTGGAGGAAAAAACAAATCAAAGGTGTTGGATTACCCCAAGCTATCCTCATTTTGGGGGATTTTAAAGAACTCTAAAAGGCTATTAGGCAGAACTTACCTTGGCAAATTTATGTTGATTCTTTAGTAAAATTGTTTTTCTGTATGTTTGTTCAGTCAATCTTTAATAAAACTTTCCACTCATAACAATTCAGAACAAGCCATATGCTTGCCATCCTGTAATTTCTTGGATCCATTCTAGGTTACCTTTTAAAAACTGGCATCACATTCAGCATTATCTAATCCTCAGTATAGAGGCAAAAAAAGGGACTGTGTTTATTCAAGTCACGTTGTATTGATTCAAGATGATGCTATCCCTGAGTTCAGTAAGAACTTTTCAACAGTCAGTCTGCTTCCTCTTTTTTGGTCTGAGAAAATATGACTCTCTTCTTCACTAGAAAACTGGACGTGTGATCATCTTCATTGTACACAAACTGATCAAGAAGTATTATTATAGGGTATCTATCATGGGCTACACTGTTTTCTGATAGTATTGTGGATATGTTCTTATCATGACTGCCCTAAAAATAAATCTGAATTACACCAGCTTCCTGTTGTAGCCTAGATTTTAACTCTGATTACATGAACAAGTTAACCTGAAACAAACCCTAGAGGTGAAAAGGGAAAAAATTGTGGGAAAATAAGTCAAGAATAATACAGCTGCAAAATAGGCTAACATGATTCCAGGCTTTCTTAAGAAAATCACAGTTTCCAAGCCATCCGAAGTACAGTATTCTTCTTTATTATGTAATATCCAAACCCATCTACTATACTTTTGGAAGTATACAGATAAGACAGTAACAAAGATTGGGAAATAAATCCCATAAAAAACACTGAAGAAACTAGACAACAAAGTTTGAGGGAGAACATGATAGCACTGTCCAGATACCTGTTGTTGTTGTTCAGTTGCGCAGATACCTAAAGAGCTATAATCTAGAAAGAGGCAGCACAAAATCTAACAATTTTACCTTATAATCAGGTAGACTTCTCTTGAACATTATGAAAAAACTTCTCAATGGTTACAATCAAGTATCCAATAAAGAAGTTAGACATTTTTTGCTTGGAGATTTTCAATCAGAACTTAGGCGTCCATTAGGATAGCTTAGCTTTGCACCATGCAGAGAATTGGTTGGAAACTTACAAAGGATCAAAATGAGTTTCAGAATGAAAGAAATAAGAATGTGAAGAAATTAATATACTGGAGTGAGGGGCAGGTTATGGTATTTGAAGCCATATGAGGATATTTGTAGATGTCTGTTTGTAGATATTCCATCAACATGAGGTGGTAAATTGGCAGAGCATCTATCCTTCCTTCCCCACCAAAGGAAAGTGAACTGAAAGTAGTGTAAAAGCATCTTTTATTATTATGTCTATTAAACAACCATACACATGGCAAGTTGTTCTGCTTCCAATGCAAAAATCTAGCTACATTTATAATACTAAGCACTGAATAAGTCTATTAATCTCTTCATTAATTAGAGCACAGAAAAGATATCTTTTGTATCGGATATGAATGTTACACTATTGACTTTCTTCACACCAACATCTTAGTTTAGATTGCATTTTCAATGGGGCAGAAATCAATGGAAACTCCTTCTGGTATAGATGCAATTCTGTCTATTTATCTATCATCTATCTAAGGTATGGGCTTCTGAATATACATGGATAAGATCAGACATATTAATTAAATACAGAATACATTCTGCATCAAAACAGAATGAGCAAGATATAACTTGTACTATCTGTTGATGTCATAAAGATTGCAAAATAAATTCATTTTAATATACTGGTTAAAAGCCCAAAAGCTTTAGTTTTAAGTTTAAAGCATTACTGGTATTTTAGACACAAAATAGCTATTTTTCAGAATGCTTTGAAAGATCATCCTAAGAATATAACTGGAATACTTCACCACTGAACAATGAGATTTGGCAACTAAACAAGATCAGCTCTTCTTCCTCTCAAATTACACAAGGTTATTCAAGTTAAATGACTCCACTGACATTGATGAAGCATCTAGCTAAATCCTAACCATCTCATAGATATGTAGAAAGTTGCAACTCAGAGTACAAGAAGATCTATTTTAATACTCTAAAAGTATGATTAAAGCATGGGATTATGCTTGCCAAACAATGTTAATTCATAATTCCCCAATAATGGAGATCATGTTATAGGAACTATTACAGTGTAACAAAGATACAGTTACCATCTGTGAAGCTCCTGTTACATACCTAAGATAAAATATCAAGTTTGCAAAGCAATTTAATCACTAATCCATAGTTTTAGCATTCACTCAAATGAAAGAATATTTCACATTATTGTTATGTTGACCTTGAAACAATGGTGAAACAAATATTTTAAAATTTTATTCAGATGATTCTTAGGTATGACCACAACAGTACAAAATTGACAAAATATTGTTCAGTACTGTGGGCTGTTATTACAATGTCCATACTGAAATATGGTATTATTTTTGCAAAGAATCAAATAAGTGATGAATTCACCAATGATTATATGAAATCGTTCATTTGAAATATCTTTCCTTTTGGGGGTTTGAAACCCACTCAGTTCTGGGAAAGACTATTACCACCATGTAAATTACTAACTGTAAGAAATCTAAGTCATGGTGATACTTCTTGTAACAGTTTGGAAAATGTTCATTCCCATGCATAGAGAAAGAAAAAATATTTTATGAATGCAGGATATTTGAGAATAACCTATTAACAAATGAGAGAATAACATCTTACTCTTTTCAGAGGCTTTACAGTATTTTGTCATTTCTAGCTTTGGGAAATAGACATTTCTTTTTCTTGTATACAATACCAACCTGATACAATCTGTAGATGGACAATCATGCACAATAGCAAATGATTTATTGCGCCTTCAATATCCTTCATGTCATCATCAAGGGCATTCAGTTGGCATACAAAAATAGAGCATGACTCTGAAATGTAATTATCCTCTCTTCAAAGAGAGACAAAAGCAAACGGTGTTTTGTTTCTTAGAATGATTATTTTCTCACATTTAAAAATGATAAACTTTTATTTATGAAGCTAATGAGAGTTGTATCATCTCTTTTTATCATTTAGCGTGGTTAGAAAATTTAAGGAAGTAATCAACTAAATAAAAAGAATATCACAGGTATAAATAATCCTGAAACCAGACTATGAATATCTAAATCCCAGCTAAGAAAAACATCTCATGTTAAGGCATAAAACATGGGATTACATTACTTGATCGTCTTATTTATGTAAATCCACAAATGGACCTTTGGGTAATTTTGATAAAAGGACAGTTTGTACAAATAGCCAGCAACCAGAACATTCATTCAGGAAAGAGCATTATATCATTCTAAACCCTTGTAGATGTTCTAAGATTCCAGATATTGGGGAGTGGGCAGAAATAGAAGAGATGGAGAAATTCTAGATCGCAGGGAGTGCTTTTCACTTTTCTTTTATCTTTGCAGAGTGCTTTGCCCTTTTGCAGGACTTTTTGCCAGGAGCCCCATTTCACTTACAAAAGTAGAAGGGTCATCTTGGATCCAATGGAGAGTTTTATATTAATGAAAAAGCTAAACATTCCCGATATAAGCTCAGCTGTTGTTATTAGATGACATAGATACTATGCAAAAATCTTTGGCCACCATTAGATTTGTTGTTTTAGCAATGGTACAATTACCATATATAATTATGTCTTAGTTTCTTTTTTAGAATACAACCAGAAAATACAGGAATTTGTATGCAATATTAAAAAACAGGAAAAAGTGTCAAGTATTTAGTGCTGACGATTTAATACTGACTTTTGCCTGAAGAAGCCATTTTGTTCTGAAAATTGTGTTTGTTTAAATGTTATGAACATATTTTCTGGTATTATTTTTGCTGGTGATTCAGATTTTCAGATTCAGATTTTCTGTCTGAATCTGAACAGAGTCTGAAAAACAATTATGGTCATTAAAATTTTGCTAGAACAAAGCAGGTGGTGGCCTAAGTCTTTTGCATAGTACTGTAGTTCTTGTAACAATATTGAAGGAGACCGCCATGGCCACATTCATGCTGCGTCATTATTCTCCAACACTCATCCTTTCTTAGATCTATCCACCATCCTTTCTTCTTTGTTCCTATCTTATTGTGCCACTAGCTAACAAAGATGGAACCAGAAAGCAAAGTGAACTTTTCTAAAGATTATTATGCTGCTGATGTATTTAGGTTCAGCCTTCCAGACCCCATTCTAAAGTTAAAACTCTTACTTTTGTTAATGCAGGCTTCTCTAGTTGGCTGCATTTTAAATGTATTGAACTACAATTCCCATTGTCTTCAACTGACATGATCAGTACAATTCCCATAATCAGCATAACCAGCTGACATGGAAGGTATTACTGCAGAATGGAGATGACTTAGCTAAATACAACTTAACAAGCATAAGAGTCGCTTATTTTAATTGCCAACCTTTTCTTCATTTGAGCAAACTATGGCATACATATACATATTGTCTTGAGCACAGATGTTAGCTTCTACCCTTATTCTGAAAATAGTTGCTCTTTCCATACTGCCACTTCCAACCTAGCTTTACA
>JANHZU010002492.1:2525-20343 GCA_032468055.1 Acrochordus granulatus | reverse complement strand
ATGTTAGGGACAATCATTTCTACCTCAAATTCCGTTGAAAATGATTTTTTGGTGAATATTTTTGAGGGCGTGGAACGGATTATCCAACTTTCCATTGTCTCCTATGGGAAACCTCGTTTCTCTGTATGAGCATTTCACGCTAAGAGCGTTCTTCCGGAACAGATTAATCTCGTCTTGTGAGGCACTACTGTATACCATTTTGGATAATTAGATTGGTGGGGAAAGCCTTGAAAATGTCCAGGTAGCATCCAATAGATTATTAAAAACCGGATCTCAACAGATAATAGAAAGTTACATTAAAGCATCCAATACCTTGTCCCTCCTTTTATTTCTAAAGTTCTTATACTATAATCATTTTCTCTTTTACAGATCAGTGTCAACCGGCATGATAATAGGCTTTACTTCCCAAGTCAGAGCACTGAAATCACTAAGTACATGGCTGCTATGTGGCGCCTGAAGGAAATGACAAAAAAAAAATAAGAGCATTGTAACTTCAAGGGGGTTAATTGCAAAGACTTAAACCCTCATTTAGGATTTCTAGCCTTCAGGATTATCATCTTGCCATTATAATTGGCTCTTTTAAGCAAGGAAGCTATCTTGCTCTTTGAATATTTAGTACTTGCAATAAACTTGTTTCCAAATTACTTGCCTCTGTGTTTGTCTTTCTTGATACCTAGGCAATGAATTTCTCATCAATAACTACAATTATGCATATAAGTATTTTCCAAATACTTATATGCATAATTGATTAATGCAGCAATTCATTATCAGGAGCCATTATGTAAAGGAAATAATGAAGTGGTCAAAATAGGGATGCTACCTCAATATTTTGTAGGCCCAACACTGCTTTTGCATGATGAGCAAAGAAAAAAAACTGTTTCCTCCCCAAATATTCCAGAATGTGATTTTCCAAGCTTAAAGAGGAAGGATGAAATCAATACATCAACATTTTTTAATTCACTTAGGAATTATCAACATAGTATGAAAGAAAGGCAACAAAAAGCATCTATTTGCTATTTTTGTGTGAGTAGCACTGTGTTCAGGATCAGATGGAAGCACCTACGATTCCTCAGCACACCAATGGCCAGGCAGGTTCAAGTCCAATATCTGTTCATGGCTATATGCCAATATTGTGGATGAAGCTGGACTCAAATGTCATCCAGTCCTTATCAGGAACGGCTCTTGATTTTCTGCCTCATCTTTTTGCCAGGCCTCTTCTGAAAAGACAGAGGGAGAAGAAAAAAAATACAGAATTCACTAATCTTATCAACATAACATATGCTCCTCTAGCAGTCCAATTATAGCATATAACAACCCAATTGGAACTTACTTTGGCACCCCTTTTTCCTGCTTTCCCAGTTCCCTTGTTGTGGGCTTTGCTAGCACGGAAGCTGGATGTATCATTGTAGCTTTCCTTGGTGTTCCATTTTGACCCTTTCTTCCTACCACCAAAGCCAAACTTCTGATTCTTATAGCGTCTTTTTGCATTTGGTCTAAAAGAAAAGAATGTCAGTCACAACTAGATATTTATTTCCACAAATTCAGAAATTTTATAAATAGTTTATACATTGGCCAATATATGTTTCATTTTTCATCTTGGATGGGTGTGCAAACTTTAGATTTATACAAGGATTCAGATTCAGAACAAAGATGAACCTTAGTCTTACCCCTTCTTTATTGGCTGACTATCTGTTCCTTCCTTTTTCCTCTGAGGCACTGATGATTTTTCACTTTCCAGAAATTCCAGCTTGTCCAAGAGTCCTTACATGAAAGAAGGAGTAAATGAGAGGTTGCAACTTTCTGCCACTTTTAACCCTTGGATCCCAAAATTCTATAATATTTTATGGATTATACCAAATTTAGAGAAAGTCATTCTACATGTATCTTAAAGAAACTTACTTTTAGAAAGTCCAAACATACATCAAATTAGTGTCTGAAATAACTTCGGGTTTCTTGGAACTACTGTGATTTTATTAGATTCCCAAAATTCATCAACCAGAAAATGTCTACTTTGAAACGAATACCTCTGAATCTAGTAGGGTTTTTTTAGTTCATAAACTGATTATTCACAAAATAATCCTTTCCCAGATTTTCTGAATTTCAACTAATTTATATGAAAAGCTCAGTTGATTAAAGCAGATATTAAACAATCTTTGCAGAGCCATTGAAATCTGTCAATGGATAGGATCTACATTCTACTCATTCCTTTTGTAGTAAATCAATAGAATGGAAAAAACTGGGCAAAAGGAAAATCAGAAGACAAAGAAAAACTATAAACACAAACAAAAGACCATTTCATGGCTGAAACTTAATAGGGGATCCCTTATCAGTCCTGTCCAGTTACAGATATAAAACTATTGTAGAAAGGCACATGTTACCAACATATTGCTGCTCTTATGTTCCAGCCACAGCAGACTTATCTACTGGGACAAATATATACAACAAGCCTTTATTAGACAGATGAATCTAAGACTTATGTTTTCTTATTATCACAACTTCTTACTTCTTTTTCAAAATAGAGGAAAGGGAGATGTGGAGGAAGTGACTCACCCTTCTGATATTTCTTGACTGCATTCAACATTGTGGATTTTTCTTTCTGTCTCTTCTGCAACACGTCAGTTTGAACCTATCAACAAGAAATCAGAAATCAGGCAAGATATCACAAGTCAGACATTATTCTCCCCTCAAACTTTTCCAAGATTTTCCGTTTTTATAGATATGCAGATACATATGGTTCTCATGCAGCTTGTGAGGAATCTTATCAATTGCCTGAAAGTTTTCCAAACAGAACAATTGATATGGCTGATAAACTGAAGTGTTTTTTGTCATCAAATTGCAAGTTTATTCCTTACCTGCTTACCGTATTTTCTTAGGGCACGGAGTTGTTTGGCCCTTTCAGACTTTTCCATTGCTTCTTTTTTGCTCTTCAGCTTTTCACGAATCTTAATGCAAAAGAATATGTTTTTTCTTTTTTTAACAGATGGCAGCATGCTTATAATGTATGTACATGACAACAATCTTTTCAGGTTTTTTTTAAAAATGCTAAAACATTTTAAAGATGTTATATTCCCAATTAAATTATATCATCACTGTACATTTCCAGGCCTTTTAATTACATAGTACTACTTTGCCAGCAATTTCACACTAGGCAAGAATCCATACCAATCATAATACATTAGTCAAAGCAAAAAGCTATTTTAGGCACAAAAATACACATTCAAAGCCCATACTGTAGCTTTAGATGTGGCTGTGAAATCTTCATCAGCTTGAGGACTATACTGGACTTTGCACTGTACATCAAAGATCACATTCCAAAAGTGGATACAGCCAGGTCCCAAAGTTAGGGATGGGGAAGACACTTCTGTTTCTTTCTATATTGTGGGTTTTTATTTAATCTTTTTATTTATTGTTTCAGTAACTGCAAAATAAGAGCTACCCGTTTTTTCTTTATCAGTAAAGGGCACTATAGGACCGAGTCACTATTTTTGGTATAAATCTCCCCTAAAAAACACTACACTATAGCCTTTCTCACCAGAGGGGTTAGCCAAGATGTTTAGCATTTGGTGTAGTTGTGAAGGTGCTCAAACAGAATCAGAGACTGTGAGTTCTAGTCATGCCTTAGGCATGAAAGCTGGTGGGGTTACTTTGGGCCAGTCACTCTCTCTCAGTCCAACCTACCTCACAGGGTTGTTGTAGGTTGGAGAAGGAAAGAGTATTAGAAATGTTTGCCTTCTTGAGTTACTTATAAATTAATAAAGACAGGATAAAAATCAAGTAAGTAGAAAAAAAGGATCTTTCTATGTTTGGAGTGGAATTAACTCTCTGTAGGAAAAAAATCAGCCTGAATTGTAAGGGGGACATGAAAAAAGAGAGATTTCATTTATTAAAATATATAGCTCACCATGTAGCCGAGGCTCCAAGTAGCTCAGGTAAAAGTGATAAAAACCATAACATGGACACAAACATCTTTAAATATTATGCCTTCCAGTTGTAGTAAAGTTAATAATCTGAGATACTGTAAAAACTGAAAATAATTTTATAGATATCTATTTCCCATTTTTTCCAATTATGTTCACTTATTTTATTTTGGACATTTCACTGGCATAAACATTATCTGTAAACTTCTACAACCTTTCCATATGAAAATAATCTGTGTCTATAACAATGGAAAGAAGTTGAAGAAGATTAAAAACTATGGAATCAATAACAGACCAAGAACTGCAAGATTAATTTTAATACTGATATTAAAGGTAGATTCACCATGAATGTAACTGTATATTATATACTAGCATAGAAGTAATAAAATATTTATTCTGTAAGTTCTAAAAAGGAATTTTAAAAAGTATATAAATATACTTTTTAAGTATATTTAAAAGTATATAAATATACTTTAAAAATCCAATAATAAATTCTTCTGTTCTATGCTAAAAGAATAAGCAGCAATATCAAAATAACCAACAACACTTTTATTTAATGTCAAGTTTGTGAGGTCTAATTAACTGCTACTAGTGGTCCTGTATCTTTTGTCAAGAATGAGTGAAGGAAGAGCTCTGCAGTATAGCAAAGCATAGGCCCTATGTTTCAGGATCTATATATTGTAGGTTATGCTATATAGCTTTGACTATCAGTAATATGAAGATTAAGAGGCTTAACGTTATTAATGCTTGTCAATTATTTAAATAATATTAAACATACCACATGAATTATTTTCCATTTCTATTTTGCTCTATAGCATTTAAAACCAGTATCATCAAAATTCGAGAACTGTTGTGACACAAGTTTCATCCAATAGATAAATATTCATTAACAGTAGATACCTAGCGGAATTATGAAACTGAAGACCCAGAAACCTTACTTTTTGCATCTGCTGATCAGATTTTGCCATCTCTGCAAAATAATCATCAGGCCGCCTTGTTGGGATTTTAAGCTGATGTAATCGAGGCAATGCTTCCAGAACAGTAGCTTGGGCTTGATGATAACTGGGGAAACCAGAACCAAGATTATTACTACTTGTGGTCAGTGGCTAAATATTCCAAAATTTCAAGATTTGTTATCTGCTATTAAACATTCATTTCTCCAAAATCAAAAAAGTCTAGCTACCCTTTCAATCTGAAATCATTATTGCCATGAGGACACTTAAAGGTAAGCTTTTTATGTATATAGTCAAAACTACAGTTATATAAATATATATACATGTGTTCAGTGAGAAGTAGAAGTACTGATATTAGCATCGTAGCAACATACAGCTTCTACATAGTGCAATAGATTAGTTAACATACTTCATTTAAGTTATGTCTTTTGCTTCTTTGTGGGATATAAGAATCCATGTAGTATAGATTAGTGTCCTACGTAGACCTGGCTTAGCATTTCATGTGAAGTCATACCATTTCATCTAATGTGCCTAAGAATAAAACAAAGGCTCACAGCATAAGAGAAACTTCTGCCTCATATACAAAACTTACAAGTTCATTTCTCTTTTAAAATCATCTTCAGGATCAATACCTTCCTTTTCAACTACGTTCTTAGAAGCTGCACTTGTGACTTTTGTTTCCAGGGGAGAGGTAACATCAAGCCTTTCGATCCAAGCCAGGTTTTTTTGGAATTCAGACAAGCACTGTTTCAATCCATCCTAGGAAGACCATATTCATTCTACATAACCTCAATATTTAGATATTTCTCCATATCCATAAATATGTTATCCAAACTACCATTCAGAATGGTTGCAGCTGATACTCATTTTAAAAGAAGCAACTAAATTTTGGACTAATATACTAAACTCTCTCAAAAAGAGAGATGGCCATCATACAATATGCACAACAATTAAACATTCTATCCAAATGAATGCCAGGCATTCTGGGTTTAAGATCTTCCTAACTAAGATCTATACAGAAAACTTAAGGATTTGTTACTTTAGCAATATAAACCAAAGCTGCTCTATACATTTCCCATTAATGTATTTTCATAATATGTCAATCCAAAAACATCAAACCCATATAAATGGAGATGTGCTTTATTTCAAACATTTTTTCAAAATCCAAGGAACTGATGCCTGTAATTAACACCTAATATAAAAAGTTAGATTCACCAAGCTGTCAGATAAATAAACCCTTGAATGCCTGGTGTTGAATTTAAAATTCCAATTCAGTATACTAAAAGGCTGATGTTTAAAAACTTTATGCTAGACAAATATTTTTTTCAAAATCAAAAAAATTCAAACAACTGATATCATAGTTACCACATTATTAAAGGCTTTTGGTCGTCCCTCCAATACAATATTTAAGCCTGGTTTCAGTGAACCTTTAGCAAATGCTTCCTGAAGCTATATTGAAAAAAGATAAAATGTATGTTAACACTTCATAAAATTAATACATACAAATATAAAATTATTTATTAAATTTACACGGTGCCCCTCTTAACCAATAAAGTGACCATGGGTGGTTAGGTCACCCAACTGATCCCACTGATAATATAAGAGAACATGTGGCAATTAATGCACATACATAAGCACACAAGGGAGAAGAATAGTCCACTCAGTAATTTCCAAGCTACTGCTGTTTATCTTGATAATATGTGAGCATTTCTGATTCAGATTAGATGCCAACCATGTATTGCACTGTGCAACTCTATTTAATATTGTTATTAGTCCAGTTAATATGCAAATTTAGAGAGTCACTATACTTTCAGGTTCAACCTCTTATCTATCCAGGATAATTGTATTTATAGACTATTTTTAATCATTAAGATAATACAGCCACATCAGGTGACAAGTGGCCAAACTTGACTGGCCGCAGAGCCTAAAAGGGTAAGATCACTGGGAGACCATCAAGGAATTCTAGGGTTGCAGGTATATTACTGCAGAAAGAAATGGCAAATCACTTCTATACCAGTTCATGGTGGAGTTTATGTAGGCATCAGGAGTTACGTTCTACTCAAAGATATTTTTATCTTAATACAATGCAGCAAGCCGTGATCATATAAAAATGAAAATACAAGCATATTATCACCCTTATATACTTGCATCTCAGCATCTGTCAGTTACCTCCCTTACAGATACTTCTACTTTAATAATAAAAACAAAGTACTTTTAATATTTTAAACATATATTAAATATTATTTTAGCTATTTAAGCAGATGCATAACACTGATTACAATGCAGTTACAGGTAATCTAAAAGAACTATAAATGTTAAAACCATTGAAGCTTTTTATAATTGCCCTAGACAAATTAAAGCAGCAGTGCTCCATATCAGCCTATGCATTTAAGTTTATCAATTCACACAAGGTCATCTAAAATTCAGCTTAAATGTTTTGTTTCATGCCTGTAGTTTATATGGTACTGGAATCTTTGGGTATTTTCCAGGTGCCAAACATACCTCTTTATTTGCTATAACAGATTCTTCAGAATCAGAGGATAATGACAATTCTTGCTCCATAGCTACTGGTGGCATCCCAGACTGTTTTTTATGATGTTTGGATTTTGCCTCCACCACACTGCATCAAAATCATGAAAATAATCAGACAATACACTGCAAAATCAACACCATGGGAAAAAAATCAAAATTTGACAGCATACTTCATCCTTCCCTCAGCAAGGCACATATACTATTAATACATGAAGTTTTCTCCATCCATACTTAACCTCTACTAAATTGGAAGCATTTATACATCCATGTTTAAATAACTTTACACAGGAAAAACAAGACTTTTGTCTGTTTCATGTTAACCAGGAAAGACTTTTTTAAATACAATTCTGTACATGATCTGCTACCACATCTGATATCTGGATTCTTTTAAAATAAGGATTCTACATTCTTTAGCTATGATAATGCTTTATCACAAACATGCTTCAGCTGATCTAAAACTTGATTTTAATATTAGTTAAAACTAACAATTCTGAGAGCACTAAAGCGTTAAAAAATTGCTTTGATATTTGTTTTAATCCAAGGAACGATATAAGGATAAAGTGAGATTCTCACCCCCAAGGAACATTACTACTTCCAACTTTATCTTAAACGACACTGCAAAGATATTCCATGTTATATCGATATTTTGTAATTTCCATCTTTTTTTAAATAAACAAAATGTAAACATGAAATGCTGCGACCTATTGAGCGTCTAATTACTCTCCTCCCCCATTATTCTTAATTTTGTATTCAACCGAATCTGAAATTCCTTCCATTCCTCGGAATTCACCCTATAAGCTATGACACTTTATCTGCTTCAGAAATTCGGTGCGGTACCGCTTTTTATATTAGCTGTAATCTACGGTTTTATGTCTATGAGCTTTAGGTATTTCTTTTTAAACCTCGAAATGCGTACTAGTCACTACAATCAACCGCTCCCGTTTAATTTAACTTACCTCGAAGCCGCCACGAGGAATCGTAAAAGGCGACTTCCTGTTTCCGGGGCTACAGTATATATTTCCGGTTCCGCTCCACCCAATTGTAAGCCTGGTGTCGGAGACGCTGTCTCCATGGCAACGCGTTTTGTCTCCCCCCCCCGTGCTGTGTCGGCGTTTCTCCTTACGCTTTAGCGAGTTGAGCCGAGAGGCCAAGACTGCGCTCCGGAGAGCAGAATCTGGCAGTTGGTCGGAAATTTTGAAGACCGGTGAACGGAAGGAGCTCGCCCGCCGAGAGTAGCCGAGACCGGGATGGGCTGAAGAGCCTCATCCCGGGGAGGCTGGCTCTGAAGGAACAACAGGGAGACGCGGGGGCCTTTCAGCTCCGCCTCAGTCTCCTCTGCCGTTCGTGTCTCCTCTTTGCAGGACGGCTTTCTGAATTCAATCGCGATGTCAGTGATTGTGGCTCAGGCTCTCCACATCTTTGGATTCCAGTCCCGAGTAGCAAATAATATTTGTTTCTTTGACGAACAGATAATAGTGTACCCTGCGGGAAACAGCTGTGTGAAGTACCATATAGAACAGAAATGGCAGAAGTTCATTCCAGGTAAAATAGAGTTTCC
Source organism: Acrochordus granulatus (assembly GCA_032468055.1). Lineage (NCBI taxonomy): Eukaryota > Metazoa > Chordata > Lepidosauria > Squamata > Acrochordidae > Acrochordus > Acrochordus granulatus. The sequence goes on along the minus strand of JANHZU010002492.1, from coordinate 11,383 downwards.
CTTTTCCCTCTCCCGTTTCTGATGTCATAAAAGAAGGGGGGAAAGTTCAGATCCTCTCTATACTCTTGAAATGATTTCCCTTTAATATATTACTCCTACAGAGAGATAATGATTCTTCTATAATTGTTGGTTGTTCTCTCTTCAGTCGCAGGATTTAAATACATGCAAGTTCATAAACTAGTGAATTTGAAAACTTTAGAACTATACAGTATATGCTTTTAAGACCAAAGTGAGTTGATCTGAGAGTCACTGGCCTTAAGTCATCCAGTGAGCTTATTTGGCTGAGAATAGACTATAACCTGTATCTCCCACATCCTATTTCTACACATTAATCATTATATCTTACTGGCTTTTAACCGTAGCATATTGAGATAAGAACATTTTGGGGAAAATTATGTTATTCATTCTTTCTAGATATAAGATATAAAGCTTGTTTTCACTACTCCGGTCTTTTATCCTAAGTGCAAGTGAATAAAATATAATTGTCTCTTTGTCTTTTATAATATTCTCTGCAATTGTAAGAAAAATGTAAGCAATATAACCTTCCAGTTTATTTTTTGCTGACTACTAAGCTTTGGCTTTCTTTTAATGTCTTCATGATTGCATTGCTTTTATCTTCTGTTTAGTGTCACATATAAATCATTGTTTATTGAAAAAACATGTCTGTGAAGACTCTCACTTGTCCAGGGTAATTGCAGGGTAATTAAAGCTTTAAGCTTTAAGCCTTTTGGATTAAAGGTGAAACGTCTTCGACTTGAGAAAAATCCAGTCCAGATGCCTGTTTTTTAAACTTTGTTGCAATTTATTGAAAAAAGTTACATTCTTAAACCTTTGTTTAATTTAGCATATTTCAATAGTGTAAAATTAACCAGTTACTCAGATCTGTATATAATATTAAGTATGATTATAGTAGTTTAAATATTCCAGTCTTCTTCTGAACATGCCAAGAAAGACATGGAGAAATTGTATGAGATAAAATTAATTCAACTCACTTGAGTAGCATTAATGGAAGGCACTAAATGAGGCCAATAACTTTCATTATCACAGTTAAGTATGAGCCAATGATAAGCAAGTAAATAATAATTCTATCAGACAACTTCCTCTCTATCATAGTGCAGAACTAGGATTTAAGCATTATATGGATTTTCCATTAATTACTTAATTGCATTATCACTTGGTTATTTATTAAAGTGGTTATTAGAAATAAAGTGAAGTATATGTGGAGAATTTGGTGCCATTTTGTGTCTAATCAAAATTTAACATTGCTATGTTAAGTTTACAAGAATATTGTGTTTTTGTGTGTGTGCTGTATAGGCTCAGAAAAAAGCCAAGGGATGCTTGCACTAGCAATAAGTCCCAATCGACGCTATCTGGCTGTTTCAGAGATACTTCAGGATAAACCAACTATCACAGTTTATGAACTGTCGTCTGTCCCATGCAAGAAGCGGAAGATTCTGAATACCTTTGATTTTGCTGTACAGGAATTTATCAGCTTGGCTTTTTCTCCTGATTCCAAATATTTAGTGGCACAGACAGGACCTCCTGAATCTCACCTTGCCTATTGGATGTGGGAGAAACAAAGAACAATGGCAGTTATTAAAGTTGATACTCAGAATAATGCTCTTTATCAAGTAAGCTGAAGATAGCTAATATATTGAGCACAATTAAGTGACAAAACTGGAAGAGGTGTGTTATGACTCTGGATATAGTGTTGAAAAAGGTGTTACAGTAAATCTCTCTTTAGTGTGTAATTCCAGTTTGCTATTTGTATTCTGTATTTGTCTTGACTTATCCATAAATCATAGAAATTGCATTAATGGTTTGCAGATTGGCAATACTTAGGACAGCTTGTTCTGCTGCTGTTGCTGCCACTGGTATCACAGCCACACATGATATTGCTTATACTGTGATCTCCTAATCCTAAAATTCTTGTTTGTGTTTTGGAGACATGGCTGGGAGTTTAACTATATGATATCTAAAATCTCTTCAAACAGTTACATATAATTCTGTGACTAAGATTGTTCATAAATAAAGTGAAATTTTCATTTGAAATTATTAACACAAAATTATGTAGCTTTAAAAGAGCACAGGATAAATGTCGTCATATATCCCCTTTTCCTAAATTTTCAACACACCGATCTATTACTTTTTAAAATTAATATAGTTTGTTCGTTCTATAATAATGTTGCCAAATCTTTGTAGTTCAGCATTTTTATGTTCTCATTTTTGAAATTTTTAAAATTCCTACAAGATGGCCTGAGGATTATTTTGCAGAGGTACTGAACAATTAGATTTGTAAGATTCTATTATTATAGCCAATCCCAATAAAAATAATCTTAGCCTCCCTGTGGATTTCTAGGTCTTGGTCTGGTCTGCCTAGTAGGGTTAATATATGTAAACTATATATTATAGGATTGTGATACCCTTTGATTTTAATCAATAAAATCAATTGATTGAATTGAACAAACAGTTGTAATTATCAAATAATAATCGTCTTTTCAGGTGAGTTTCAATCCTCAGGATAACACTCAAGTCTGTGTTATAGGAAATGGTATTTTCAAGTTGTACAAATACACAGAAGGAACTTTAAAACAGACCAATTTCTTACGGGGAGAACTCCAGAACTACTTGTCTCATGCCTGGCTGTCTGAAGAGAAAGTGATTGTGGGCACTGATGCAGGAAAACTCTATTTATTTGATTCTGGTGATTTACGGTGGGAAACAAGTATTGAGCGGAGACAGCCAGCTACTGAAATGGTGAATGAAGAACCAACTCATGAATCAGAGAGGTGAGGCATTCTGCAAACTGTTTAATCAAGGATAAAAAATGCGTATGGTTCAACAATTGGACTATATCTCAGTTCTTGATAAGGCTGTATTATGGTTATTATTATATGATGACCTTGGTCCAATTATTGTCTGATAAGGTATTATTTGAGTACTTTTTCCAGGAAACATTCCTAGATTGGAAGGTAAGTACCTTCCTTAAATAAGTTCAAATCCTAGTTTCATAAAATATGTTTATTCAGAAAATAAGTCACACTTACAATCCTAGAAATGTCTACAGCATAACAACTTTAAAATCACAATTTGGAAGGATAACTATGTTAAAAGATCACATTTTTTATGCACTGCACAACAGATACTTGACATTCTTTAATGATTGCTGCTCTTTGTCTCATTTACTTTTCAAGCCTCATTGAATTTCCAGTTATCAGTTCCCCTGAGTATTCTAGTGAGGCAATTTGTGAAACTGAGGTGCAGCAACAGACATCTCTGCCCCGAGTCTCTGCTATTGCTGCATATTCCAAGGGATTTGTTTGCTCTGCTGGCCCAGGGATTGTTGTACTGTTTGAGAAGTCAGATGAGAAGGAAAGTTACCGAGAAAGTCGAGAGATTCGGGTATGTAAAAGTTGTGAAGTGTCTTGGCTTCATTACTATAAAACATTGTTTCCCAGACCAGAACATGGCAGCTAGTAAAATTGATGCTTGGGAAGAGAGACTGAAAATGATGCTGCCAAGCAAACAAGATATATATATGGAATTTGACAAAGTTGTTATGTAGTCCTCTCATCTAGCTTTGGTCCAACATGTATTGTTTGTTATAGGACCAAACTCAAGAGAAGACAGTTCTGTTTATATGTGCACTATGATTATTGGTCATTCTGTACACAACAGTATTCAAATTTTAAAACATATTTTTAATTACTATTTTGCAGCAGCATTGGTATAGGCATATATTTAAGAGAAAGATGCATAACATGGTTGGTTTATTTTATAGATTCCACAAGATCAATGCAGCAGCGATCCTCACCAGTCAGATAAACAAGAAGTTGTGTGTATTGCCTTTAGTCCTGCAGAAGAGACACTCCTCATCAGCACAAATAAAAATCAGCTTTATTTTCTCTCCATGTCATCAGCTGAGATAACTAAGGTAAGTGCAGTCCAAACAATGAAAACAGGTACTACACAGGCAATATTTTTTTCACAAAAATATTACTGCAGTGTTGAAAACACCTCATTAGGTGTGCATCAGACACATTCTCATGGTCAAGTTAAAATATTCATCACACTTTCAGCCAGAAGAAAATTTGCTACCCTGACTAGAGATCGTATCCTGCTACAGGTATTAGATTAGATTATTATTAGATTAGAAAGCTACCAGATTGGTAGCTTTCCCAGATTTATTTCCCTCCCATCCCATTCAGTATTACCAGTTAGGAGGAAAGCATCCACCAATCACTCTCCTTAAGATGGAATGAGGTGGAGGTTGGAGCAGGAACCAAATTTTGAAAAATGGTTAGGCATACTGCTTTCAAAGAATATCAGACATTTGGATAATTCTCAGTATAACAACAAAAATTGCTCTTTGCTATCCTGAAATTGGGGCTTATTATTTTGATCATACATCTTCATCTTATTTCTGGACTCAGCTTAAATTGCATTCAATATTTGGAGCTGGAGTCAACCACTCTTAATAGAATCCAGTTTAAGATTGACAGCTCTCTGATATTACAATACATTGGCAGGTATCCATGACTGGGCTTTTCCAATAGTGTAGTTATAATGGAATATACTTTTTGCTTGAACATCTGTTAGGATTCCTTTTAATACTTGGATGTTTGTCAAAAACCTTTTTCTTTTCAAGTTTGTCATGCTGAGCTTTCTATTAGCTGTTTTTGAATTTTTTCACAGCAGCATTTAAATGTGCCACTTGTAAATGATTATTATATCTTCTTCTAAATATACAGTTTATATTTTCATGAATTACTCTATACATATGAAGTGAACAATATGATAAAAATCAAAGAATTTTGCTCTATCTATTATAGAGTTACTGGTCTTCCTCTTGTAGAGAATTCAAATTTATTTTCCATTCTGAGACAGTAAGGATATAACTTAATCTGTCTAAAATATGCAGGTATTTAATACGTGGTTATTTTTACTTAAGTTTTTTGAGGGTACTTTGTGTACATACAGATGCAATATAAATATGTAAGGTCTCATTCAAATCAAGCTGGTGACTTTATAGACATGCCCATGCAGTTTTCTTGACAAAAGTGTAGAACTGATTTGTCTTTTTTTTTTTCCTTTAAAGAAGGATTTCCCATCCAAGTATTGACTAGATCTGATCCTGGACCCAGTTTCTGAGTCCAGACAAGGTTAGCTATCTGCTAAAGCATACCACTATAATTATTATCTTCTATTTGCTGGTAATTAAAAGCTAAGGTTCATACACATTTTGTTTTGGTAGATCTGGTGCATATTTAATCCGTTTGTTGTCCCATAGAGAAAGTTTGATAGATTTAGTAGTGATTAGATTATCATGTCAGTATTTCTAGCTAACACATATGATATTTCATAAGGGAGAGATGGCTCATTTTGAATACCTGAACTTCCCAATACATTCGTCTTCTGTTACTGGCTTGGATACCTGCATTCGCAAACCACTTGTTGGTACATGTTCACTAGACAAATCTGTCCGTATCTGGAATTACGAAACAAAGTAAGGAGGAATAATTTCTTGGTTACTATGTGTATCTCTTAATTATCTAAGTGAGCAATATAATAGAATAAATGGAAATTACATGTTCTTGCTAGGAAAGCAAGATTCCATTACAAGAATGTGGTTGCAATAGAAATGGATCAGTGGGGACATGTTTAGTTTCATGAGAGTAGCTTATGAAAGGATTATGTGTGTAATGGTTTTAAAGCTGGAAAAAATCCATACAGTATTTTGTCCAAATTTTAAAAAAGATCAGAAATAATTTTTAGATAAATGTTGTAAAGTTTTCATGTTGTTTCTCAGTATGTCAGATAATACAAATGGAATATTATACAAATATCCAAAGCCAGTGTGTAAAAGATTGGGTTAGCTTGATTCCTATTTTTTTGTTCAAAGAAATAATTTGTTCAGGATAGAGGTAACCATTCCCACTTTATGTTTTATAATACCTATACTGCATATTGTTCTGAAAACATTCTCAAGTTTTCTGATACAGCACAAGGTAGAAAAGAGGTCAGCTAAAATGTTGTACCCTATATTTCTCCATACAGAGTGAAAGCATTCCTTGCTTGTACAAAATTATCATCTGATACATGCCAGTATCCCCTGTTCTGTATTCTGAATGTAGCTCTTCTCTTGGGAGTTAGAGAATGCGAGGCTGCTAAAAACTGTTATGTCCATCTCATTACAAAATGACAGCATACTATATCTTACATAACCCTTATAATGGATAAAATCAGAAGGTGCCACCCCTCTAAATATGTAGCCTTCTTAAAACCCTTCTTTTACCAAATGAATTCCTCAGATAGATGTGAAATTAAGTACACATTTCCTACTTTTTATAGTAATATATCATCAGAGGCAATAGCAGAATGGGAGACATAATATAAAGATGCCTCCCTTCAAACATTTAAGAGTTAAATGGAATCTGTTGTTAAATTATATCACTGTTGTCCAACATAGTTGTGACAGTTCTAAATGAGCCAATTAATTAAAATATAAATGTAAAAACAAATTTGTTGTTGTTCAGTCACTCCATCATGTCCGACTCTTGGTGACCCCATGGACCACAGCATGTCCATGCACTCCCTGTCCTGCACTGCCTCCCAGTGTCTGCTCAGCTCCATGCCCATCACAACCATGATGCTATCTAACCATCTCATCCTCTGCCGTCCCCTTCTCTTTTTGCCTTCAATCTTCCCCAGCATCACAGTCTTGTCCAGTGAGTCCTCTTTTTGCATTAGGTGACCAAAGTATTTGAGCTTCAGCTTCAGTATTGATCCTTCCAATAAACAATCAGGTTTGATTTTCTTTAGGATCAACTGGTTTGACTTCCTTGCAGTCCAAGGAATTTTCAAGAGTCTTCTCTAGCACCACAATTTGAAGGCATCAATTCTTCAGCGTTCAGCCTTCTTTATGGTCCAGCTGTCACAGCCATACATTACTCCTGGGAAAACCATAGCTATACCATAACCAAATACTATATGGACCTTTGTCAGCAAGGTGATGTCTCTGCTTTTTAACATGCTCTCTAGGTTTGCCACAGCTTTCCTCCCAAGGAGCAAGTGTCTTTTAATTTCATGGCTGTAGTTGCAGTGATCTTGGAGTCAAAGAAGATAAAATCTGTCACTGCTTCCATTTCTTCTCCTTCTATTTGCCAGAAAGTGATGGGACCAGATGCCATGATCTTAGTTCATTTATGCTGAGTTTCAAGCCAGCTTTTGCACTCTCCTCTTTCACCCTCATCTAGAGGTTCTTTAGTTCCTCTTCAATTTCTGCCATTAGAATGATATTGTCTGCATATCTGAGGTTGTTGATATTTCTCCCAGCAATCTTAATTCCAGCTTGTGATTTATCAAGCCTGGCATTTTGCATGATATACTCTGCATATAAGTTAAATAGACAGGGTGACAATATACAGCCTTATTGTACTCCTTTCCCAATTTTGAACCAATCCATTGTTCCATGTCTGGTTCAAACTTTTGCTTCTTGACCTGCGTAAAAGTTTCTCAGGAGACAGGTAAGGTGGTCTGGTACTCCCATCTTTTTAAAAATTTGCCACAATGTGTTGTGGTCCACACAATCAAAGAATTTAGTGAAGTCAATGAAGCAGAAGTAGATCTTTTTCTGGAACTCCCTTGCTTTCTCCATGATCCAGCAAATGCTAGCGATTTGATCTCTAGCTCCTCTGCCCCTTTGAAACCCACTTTGTACTTCTGGTAGTTCTTTTGATTCAAATACTGCGGAAGCAGTATGTAATAAGCAGTTTGTAATATTTTGTAATAATATATTGGAAGCAGTTTGTAATATTTTGAGCATAACCTTGCTAGCATGTGAAATGAGCACAATTGTATGGTACTTTGAACATTCTTTGGCACTCCCCTTCTTTAGAATTGGAATGTAAACTGACCTTTTCCAATCCTATGGCCATTGTTGAGTTTCCAAATTTGCTAGGGTATTGAGGGCAGCACTTTCACAGCATCATCTTTTAGGATTTTAAACAGTTCAGCTTGAATACCATCACCTTTACTAGCTTTGATTTTAGTAATGTTTCCTAATGCCCACTTGACTTCACACTTCCAGGATGTCTGGCTCTAGGTCAGCGACCACAGCATCGTGGTTATCAGGGACATTTAGATCTTTCTTGTATAGGTCTTCTGTGTATTCCTGCCACTTCTTCTGCTTCTGTTAAGTCCCTACCATTTTTGTCCTTTATCATGCCCATTTTTGTTCAAAATGTTCCCCTGACATATCCAATTTTCTTGAAGAAATCTCTAGTCTTTCCCAGTCTATTGTTTCTCCTTGCTGTTCTCTGCAAATCTGCATTCAGTTGGGTATATCTTTCCCTTTCTCTCTTGCCTTTTGCTTACCTTCATTCCTCAGCTATTTGTAAATCCTCATCAAAGAGCCACTTTGCTTTCTTACATTTCTGTTTCTTTGGGATGGTTTTAGTAGCTACCTCTTATACAATATTACATACTTCAGTCCATAGTTTTTCAGATATTTTGTCTACCAGATCTAATCCTTTAAATCTGTTCTTCACCACCACTGTATATTCATAAGTGATATGATTGAGGTCATATCTGAATGGCCTAGTGGTGTTCCCTACTTACTTCAATTTAAGCCTAATTTTGCAATAAGAAGCTCATGATCTGAGCCACAGTCAGCTCCAGGTCTTGTTCTGACTGACTGCTGACTGTATAGAAATTCTCCATCTTTGGCTGCAAAAATGCAATGTGATTTGGTGTTGACTATCTAGTGATGTCCATATATAGAGTTGCCCCTTGAGTTGTTGGAAAAGTGAATTTGTTATGATCAGTGTTTTCTCTTGACAAAATCCTGCTTCTTTTTG
>JANHZU010002488.1:147349-166701 GCA_032468055.1 Acrochordus granulatus | reverse complement strand
CTACGGAAAAGTGAGTCCCACTAAGTACAATGGGACTTACTTCCTTGTAAACAAATGTAGGAATTACAATCTAAGGTAGCTAACTCCCATCCCTTCCATGTATGCAGTTTGCTTACCCTTCCTGCTACCTGATGTAAGGCAACTCTGAAATACAAATATTCATTCTCTTCTCATGAGATCCTGAGTTTGCATCTAAGTAGCTGGTCTTCTAAAAGTGAAAATTTCCTTCTGATGGTTCAGATGCCTCCTCCATTTTTGCTCCAAAAGACATCTGCAATAATGACAAGGACTTTTTTACTTCAAGATTCAAGGCAACAATCAATGTATTTTTAATGACAAGGATAGCAATAAAAAAATAAAAATCTACTTCAGTTCAAAAATAGGAAGCCAAAAACAGAGAGGGTAAAAGTGACAGATTATCCGAAGTAGATTAAAATCTAGCAGCTGCCCTTTTATTTTTTGGTAAATTTAAATTTTAAATTTAACATAAATTTCAGTATTTATGCAAAAAAGAAGCCCTCCATTAATTAATAAACTGCTGTTCAAAATTGCACATTTGTTTTAGAAAAAAAATTTGGTTCTGCAAATGCCAATCAGCAAGATCTTATCTGCTCATTCCAAATGTAGACCTGAGTTTATTAGGTTTTTAAACAATTGATTAGAATTAACTTAAAACCAAGACCTGCAATCACCAGAATCAAATAAGGGGGATAAAGTCACTGCAGAAATGAAGATCGACTATCCAAGGATGGACAGCTTCAAGAGCTAATCTGATCTCAAATAACAGTCTGCAATTAGATATTTTGGCAGGTCAAGCAAATCCTTTCATCAGCAGAAAAACTGTATAATAAAATCTGTGACATACTTTTGTAACTTCACAGTTACTGCATAGGTATTTTAGTATATGTCCAGTTTTTTTTATTTTATTAAGTTTCAACAAAAAATAAAATGGAAAAATAAAAAATATAAAAGTGTCAGAAAAGAAATGAGGTTAGGAATGCAAAAAAGGAAAAAAAGGAAAGGAGTAACTTCTGACTTTCTTTGGTACAGATACAAATATAAAAAATAGTAACCTTTTATTAATACAGTACACAGTCGTTATATAATCATAAACAGTTCTAATCATCAAATTCCAAATTTAAAATTTTGTTTCTTTTATTTTCAAGCAAAAAATCCAAAAGTGGTTTCCAGGTAGAAACAAAACGAAATAAAGTCTTTTCTTTAATCAAAATAGTCACTCCATCTCCACCAACATTATCTTCATCGATTGTTCCATGGTAGGTATCTGTAAGTCCTTCCATCTTTGTGCATGCAGAAGTATTCCTGCTGTTATATATCAAACAAAGTGCCATTTTTCCCCAAACTGTTTATCTATCAAACCTAAAAGAAAAATCTCTGGTTTTAATGGCATATTTATTCTGAGAATTCTCTGAATTAAAGAACATGCCCAACATTTCTTAGCTTTCTACATGTCCACCAAAAATTATAAAAATCACCTTCAAATTGATTACATTTGCAACACACATATTTATTTATTTTATTTATATGCTGCCGAAATCCAGAGATTCTTGGTGGCTGACAACACTAAAAACAATTCATTAAAAACATTTAAAAATAAAAAAAATGCATTAAAATAAAAACCTGGCAGACCAGTGAGGTGGGCTTAAAAGATTTTGTATATAAAAAGGGAGGTGAGGATGCCTAGGAATCCATCAGCCACCTCCATCATGATAATGAGCCCCCCCCGTAGCCCCAGGCCATCTCGCAGAGCCAGGTCTTAAGGAAGGCCATCAAGGAGGGGGCAGTCCTCAGCTCAAGGGGCAAGATGTCCCACAGGGCAGGAGCCACTGCAGAGAAGGTTCATCTCCTAGGACCCACCAGCCAAAATTCCTTGGCCGACTGGAACCGGAGAAGGACTCCTCTGCTGATTCTGGTGGGTCGGGAACTCCCCATCGGGGTGACATGGTTCCTCAGATCGCCTGGGCCATGAAGGGCTTTGAAGGTCAATGTTAGCACCTTGCATTGTACCCGGAAGCAAACTGGTAACCAGTGCAGCTCGCGGAACAAAGGTGTTACGTGGGCTGATCTATTGGCCCCTAAAATCATCCACGCAGCCGCACTTTGCACCAGCTGCAATCTCCAGATACTCTTCAAGGGAAGCCCACGTAGAGCGCATTACATATGATATCTTTATACATTTTTGACAATTTATCAAGTATTAAATAACGATACTTTATCTTATAAAAAATCTTTTTCAAGATATAATTCAATTTAAATTTCAATCCTTTACTCCAATATTCTCCCATTGATCAAGCATTATACTATATCCAAATTTGTTTTGCCCATTTAGTCTTTAACATATTCATCTTCCATATTTATTTTGAATAACAGTTTATACATTTTAGCAAAAACTTTTATGTGACTGGTACAAAAATCAAAATCAGTTTTCTCATTTATAAAATCAAAATTCTTCTTGTCTTCTTTAAATCTATCAACTGAGCATAAGCAAACTATTGGCAAGTATGATCTTCCATTTCCAATTTTCTCTTTAGTTTAGGTTCCCTTTCAAAAAAAAACAAAACCAGTAGGTCTATGTAGGTCAACCAAGTTTGCGTAATGATCATTTACTTCTTGGGATAACAGCCATAGAGAAATTTTGAGAGTCAATCTTTTTTATATCTGTTCTAAACCTTCAATATGGCACATCTCACAAAGTGATTTTGGAAATCCATATTAACTTTAATGTTACCACGTTACCATGTTAGCTGTGCCACTCACATCTCATATCATGTCCTTCCAACAGGATATATCCAGTTCTTGATGTAAGAAAATCTAACAGGGGCACCAGCTTCTTGGTCTAGAAGAACACCAACTGGAGCCAAGCCTATGACAATGATGAAGTCTTTTATATTTGCAACATATTACTTTCTTCAACAACATTCCTTGGAAGACCTCTGAGAGACCTCAAAGTTCTCTGATTTGAGTTCCTCAGCACTAGTTACTAAAGTTCCAACTACTGTGCAAGAGAGACTGAACTGTCAAGGTCTTTTTGTGGTCTCCTCTATAGAGCATAGCCATATTTTTTGTTGTTTTCTCTCCCCCTCCCCATCCATACTCCTCCAAAAGCCAGCACTCCTTCTCCGAAAGCCAGTAAAAAACATCTGAGTATCTATGTTGCCCTTTTCTTCATCCATTTGGTAATACGATGGAAAGAATGAAGAAACAGAATGATTTTCCTAAGCTATCATTGCCAAGTAGCCTTAATCTATGTTAATAGATTAATACGTTCCAACCCAAACTTCATTTGTAGCAAACTTCATTTGCAGAATTGTCACCCAAATACATTCCAAACCAAACTTCATGAAGTCTGTTTTCCTTACAGAGACGAAAATGTGATTCTCATTAATTTACATTTTTTTGAATGAAGAGGCATCTTCATTCATCATCTGATCTATGTAAGATTTCCATCATGTGTTGAGGTTGTTCATAATGAAAATGTCAACAAATAATAATGATAATCAGCCAGGTTCCATGCAAAGATTTACATTTTTTCAAAAGTAATAAATTATATATAAAAAGTATGCATGTGTATACATGCACACACATACAGAATTACCACATATATCATCTTAAATGTATTACTTAGAAATTCCTTACTCACAAGACACATCAGCACAAATACTACTTCATATATATCCTATATCCTTTTTGATTTATGTAATATCAGTAGAATAGAGAATTCATATAGCTTTCATACGTCTCATTTTAATCTTTTCACAACTATAGTTACCCAACATGTATAAATGATTAGCTGAGTTCAGAGTTTTTAACAGTTACAGCTGAATGCTACACTTTTATTAATAACAACTGCTTGAAATGAGTCAAGCTTGCATTTTAAATCTCTTCTCTCAACAGCTCATCAACTGCAAATGCTTTAATAAAAGAGACTGGCAATGTTTTCCCAAAAAAGAGTAATGGAAAGTTTAAACTGTAATTTAGGTAGAAAACCTAAAAGTCTTTAGAAAGATAAGTTACAAAAAATGGGTTATTTTTCAGCATAAAAAGTATTCTGCTGCTCATTTCAATAGCAATTTCTTTATAATCACAAGACTTCCATTTTACATTACATACAAATACTCTGTTAGCACATCCTTGACTGCAATACTGAAAAGGCAGTTAGAAAAGCAATACTTGAGATGAAGAGGAACAAGTAGACATGTGTGACAAAATTTGTGGGATCTGGTGAGAAGTTCTCAACATAGCTGAGAAGGTTAATTCTAGAAAAATACCAGTTACAGACAAGCCATCTCTCTCTTAGCCACAATATCTCCCTCATGATCTGTAGACTTCAGCTGGTTTCATTCCTTTACTCTATAAAGCATTCTCTATTATTTTAGCCATACTAAGACCATTCATTGTGTATATGTTAGAAGCTTGCAATATTGATATTACTAAGACTACCCTTAAAATATTGCCATATATTCCCATTAAGTGTAATATTTGAGGATTCTTCTGGCAAAAACAGAATGCCCAGGATAGTCTTTATATATTTGGAACTTCATTACGGAAGACTACAGAAAATAGCCTCTTCTGAGAAATATTCCTAGTTCCCCTTGAGTAGAAGTGTTTCATCATGTCTTTCTATTCCAACCAAGAGTCACTTTCTAAGAGTATAAGCACTGACTGTTCCCAACTGTGTCATCTTGTATAGTTTAACTCACTGCCATACTATTCACTGCAGCTGCCAAGCTCTAGAGCTGTCACTGACCATGTTGTCAAATTTTAGTAGTATGGCTGAGAATAATCAATGGTGCAATTTTATACCATTTCTAGGTAGAAAATGCACAAAAATGGTTGTGTGCTACACTAGTAGAGTTAATATAAACACAAATTATATTGCTATTCATATCAATGAACAAAACCTATAAACACATGGAATCCTTCCTATATCATCATGTCATTCCACCATTCGCACAGTTCAAAAATATTTAAACACTCTGATTCCCCACTTCTCTTCAAGCTGAAGGTATCAAGCATGGAACTATAGTATTCCTGTAAAACAAAATTATTTCTACTGGGCTTGGAAAAAGATTGATTTAATAGATTCAGAATGTCTCAACTGATGTACTTAAAGAGGCTAGAGATTTATTTTTGAGCTCAGCAATGCAGATAAATACAGAAACTAAATTATTCATGTATTTTATACATCATAATATGCTATCTTTGTGGAAACAGTGTGTGTCAGGGGTTAAGATGTTGGACTAGAAATAGAAAGCTTCAGGTTCTTTGTATCCTCAGCTGTGAAGGCCACTGAGGGATTTTAGAGCAGTTATTCTTTCAGAGTCCAGTCTTGTTCCAGGAATGTTTCTTTTGAGAGTAAAATATTCAAAAGATGGATTCTACCTTGAACTCCAGGAGTAAAGTCATATTATAAATCTAATAATAAATAATAAATTTATTTTATTATTTCCTTAGAAGGAAACATTTTCACAAAGGAAACAATACATAGCTCTCATTCAAACAGTTGTACATTCTATAACTGTTGGGTTGTACAGGCAATCCTTATTTAACAATTAATTGAGACCAAAATTTTTGCTACTAAGAATGTGGTTGTAAAGTATGGTGTCATGTAACTGCAACCAGATAGGGGGGATGTTGTAGGTGGGTGTATGCTAAGGAGTACAAAATCTTTTGGATCACATAGTCTGTAGCTGGGCTCCTTAGGAGAAGTGGGATCAGGAGTGATATCCAGGAGCAACTTGCGACTTTCCCCACTGAGTGTGGATGTGGAAAGCCAGCAAATATCACAAATAGTGATCATATGGATGTCGTAGGATGGCCAGAACTGGACTGGTCTTAATTACAACTCATTCATCTCCATTGTAACTTGGAATGGTCATTGAATGAGTGGTTGTTAACCAAGGACTACCTGTGCTGTCTTTATAGATGATTTATCTGCCCTGATAAATGTAATTTGCTTGTATGCATTCATGGAATAGAATGCACTTGTATTCATTTGCCCTGGGAAAATCGGTTCCTACTGCTCTTATTTTCAGTATCAAAGTAAAACTCTGTTTCCACTTGATCAGTACTATAGAATAGATATTTCCATTCCACACAGAAGGTGGGGGGGAGCAGAAGGGGTTGCAAGAGAACAAGGAATGTTCTATAACGCAAGTGGAAGTTTATTTTGTAACCAAAAATGTTATTCAATGGTGACTTCTGAAGTCTGAACTCAGTGAGGTAGCCTCCTCCACACAACAACTGTGGGTGATCTTATTTTTATAACTTCCCAGACTAATGAAAATAACACCAGCAGCAAATACCTCAAAGAAAGACTGTATCTTTGATTGCATTCTGGGTATGTAATAAATAATTTGCAGAAAATAAGGAGGTGATTCTGACTTATTGTAAAAACCCCATAAATTCTGGAAAATGCTGCAGCCTGTTACGCACTCTTATGGTCATCAAAGGAAAGGATGTGCATCTCCAAATTCATCTGTCAGATCTCATCTGCCCAGATTGTCCAAACACCATGTGAGAACAGCATTCCCTGTGACAGCCTTCAAAAACTGGCAAGACATTTCAGTTAAAGCATCAAGATTGGAAATCTAGAAGCGGGTGTGGAATTACATTTGTCCGCTTTACTGACGCAATTCCCTGCACGTGTTTTCTGTCCCCCTGCACATGTCTTCTGTTCCTTTGGCAAGCAAGTTTTTTTTCTTAATGAAAGTTTCAATGGGTAAGAGAGGTTTGAATGCTTAGATTTAGCATATATGGGCACCAGTTGATTCAACTTGATAAACTGAATACAGAGAGGACTTTCTTCTATTTGAACAATCATTAAAGAAGACAGATTTGCTCAAGAGGTCCTTCACTTTAAAAAACACATGCACAAGAAGAACTAAAACTATGTTCAGCTCTCAGAGAATCTTCCAATGAGTAAACAGCCAGGCGAAAGGCCAAAGAATTTGTTAGCACTGAATTGGCTGCAACTCCAAGAGAAATGGCAATAACAACATCACTTAATACAAATAAGCCACTACTCTTACTCTTGATTAATAATATTGAATATGGCTTGCCTAACTGTACTTCTCCCCATTTATTCACCTAGGATAAAATCATATTGCCTCCCTCTCTTGCTGGACCACAGGATTTGACTCCAGCTAGATCTTATCCCTGCTACTAAGCATGGTCTTTTTTACTCTGCACGGTACAGGCTGGGAATTACAAGGTTTGCAATCTGCAAACCTTGGAAAGCCGTCGAAGGTTTAAGGTGCTCAGGCTAAAGGAAGGAGTCCATGAGATGGATTTACCGGACGGCGAGGAAGTAGGAAAAGGGCCACCCCAAACCTCCGGGAAAGGCTACCCTGCGTTACAGTACTTGCCCGCGGCAATTCGGAGAAGTGGGAAGCCGGTGGACAAAGAGTGGGAGGCTCGATGGCTTCCCGTTCTGAGGCGGGACCCGCCAGCCAAAACTGAACAGGGCAGGCGGCTGGGGGGCAAGCGACTGCTGTCGGGGGGAGAGATGGTGGAGCGCCTCTCAGCCAGAAGAAACGCCTTTTCGACCGGCAGGCGACCTGGCCGAACACTGTCCCGGGCCCGAGCGACCGCCCTCCCCGGAGTCCCGTCCGAGACGCGGCGGAGCCGCTCCGCGACCTGCCGGCCGCCCTCCTTCGGCTCCCGTCCTCACCCGCGTTCCTCAGCTTCTTGTTCTTGTACACGGACAGGATCACCAGCAGGTTGCCCAGCAGGTCGACCACGATGGTGAAGATGAGAATCACGGCTAAGGCGGAAGCCACCCACGGGGGTCTGTCCAAAGCGGGCTGCTCCTGCGGACCCGAGTCGTTTTGCCCGCTCCCGTTGCCGCTCACCGGCCCTCCATCCCAGCGAGCCCGCGGCGGGCGGCACAACTTGGCGCCTTTCCTCTGCGTCTCCCGAGGCGCGCTGGGCTGCGGGACCGGACGGGGCATCCCCCCATCCCCCGCCTCCCTCGCAGAAGAGCCGCCCCGTCGCTGCTGCTAGCGCCGCGCGCCGCGCCGCGCGGCTGGCTTCCTCTTATAGCGCCCTCCCCTTCTCCGCCCGCCTTCTCCATCCTGCACCCGCGCCCGTCACCCGCACCTCAGCGCCTCTCCCCCGAGGCACGCAGATACCCCGACGGCCGCCACCAGGTGACGTTCCGCGCGGGCACCCGGCCTCCCCTCCGCGAGACACGTCCGCCGTCCGAGCGGGAGGCGTAGCCGCAGCGCCCCCGCGAGGCCTTCCCGCGAACGAGGGTCCCCATGCACGGCGCGGGGGCCTGTTCGCCGCGTCCCGGGCTTCCGCTCGCTCATGCGTCCGCTCGCTCATCCACGCATCTCGCCGGGTCCATCCGTGGGGTGGGCCGTCGGAAGGTCGTCGAGCGAAAGCACCCCGCAATTTTCTGTCGCGTGCCCCTGGAAGGAGGGCCCGGCCGGCCTTCGGGGGGGCTTTCCCTCGCTACGATTTGGAGAACGGGAGAATGGAGGACGAGTTCTGTGTTCGTAACAATAAACTCGAGCCGTGTGCGGTCTGTGCTTTCTGAACCCGTGTTGTAGCTCGACAGGTGGGTCCGCGAGGAAGAGGGAGTCGGCTCCGATTCCGAGTGCCGGACAGAAGGTCCTTTTATACGGTGTTTGCTTTGCCCAGGGGGTGACAGGCCGGGGCAGCTTAGACCTGAACTCCCTGGAGCCACACCTGCGTTTGTCTTATCAGGAAGAAAACAAATAAGTGTCTCACTTTTGTAAATAAGTAAAAATCACACCTGCATGTGCAGTGTCGCTCAGGAAGATACGAAAGGACGCAGGGCCCTGTTTCCTTTGCTGATTGTGAGATGCAACGCAGGAATTGTATTTCATGTGATCGCTGAAGACATCAGGAGGGGTGCCTTTCTGGAACCGGGGCCCCCTCCAGCCTGTCCCCTCAGGAACTGCTTGATCTTCCAGGGGAGTCACTGTAGCAGAATAATATTATGCTTGTTGGGACTATGAATGGGTAGCCATGCGATGCGATAAACTAGTGTTTCTTACCCTTGGCAACTTTCAGATGTCTGAACTTCAGTGAAAAGAAACAATGTTATGAACAGTCTGATCCATTAAAAAAATAACATGGAAATACTCTTTTTTCCCCTCTCAAGAGAGAATGCTGATTGTGTTTATTTTTTAAAGGTGCATGTTATTAAATTCGATTCACGGTTAACCATTATTCAAACAGTTTTGACAAATGCTAACCAAATAGCCCATAATGCCTCCTTCCCATCTCAGTGTTTGTGTCAAGCTGGAAAAGAAATGTCTTATATGTGAAAGTGTAATATGTAATAATTTCTTTTTTCAAATGGCATAAAATTTACTAACCTCAATGCACTTAATTTGGTGATGATACCATTTTGAAATCCTTGACGCTGAATAATGAAACAAACTGGGTTGGGCTACAGAAAAAGAAAAGAAAACAAAATCATAATCACAAAGCTTAATAAGCTGAATAATAAGCAAATGAAAAAATAAGAAGTAGCAGACATGTAAAAAAACAACAACCTCTAAGAAGATTCAGCAGTTTCCTATGCCGGCGTGCTTTGCTAAAGGGCAAAAAAAAATCTGTGCTAAAACTAGCAGCCACTGCTCTTACATGTGCCTTATGCTGCAAGGAAAATTCCTCTGATTTATTCTGATCACTGATTCAGAGGAAGAGGAGATCAGAAAGTGAGGAAAAAGGATGATGTCACACCCCACTAAGCCAGTTTTTGTCAATCAAGCTACTCTTGTGAGAGAACAGACATGTTAAAGTAATATTTTACAAATTCATACAAAAAGTATACAAGAGCTATCCTAATGCTACATTAATTCAGATTGGGGTTCAGATTTATCTAAAAGGAAGACGATGCTCTATCCCACCAGATACAGACATTTTTATTGGCCAAGCATGGTCAAATAAGCACATAAAATAATAACAAACAATAAGCCATATAAATGTGGGCCAAATTTTTGTGCAATATACCCAACTTCTTCAACTGAGTCGTCGCTCTTTTAGCTTTAATGCCATCTTCATTCTTAGAAATCTTGGAGAAAATTTCTCCCCTCATGAATATATGCATCTGGCCCATTTGCATACATGTACTGTATATGTATCTGCATATGTTGAGTTGCCGCAGCTACATCTAAAGACAGGCTAGAATTATCTCCTTCTAAATTTATACTGCTTTTATTGTACATCTGCCAAAGTCACGTGATGAAAGATGATGAATAAATGTTAATTAAAATTACTAATTAAAATAAGTTACCTTTAACTTAAAGTACCTTATTTATAAAGTTAATTGAGTTCCTGCTGATGTATAATAACACATAATTTTCTACTCACATGTAAATACATCATTCAATCTCAGGCACATGTATGCACACTCCTATCTTGCTACAGGAGAAACAAAAAAGAGAAAAATAGAAGATAAGGAAAGAACGCGAAAGGAAAGAAAAAGGAAAACAAATGAAAGGAAGAAAGAAAGAACAAAGCTAGATGGAGATTAATCAGAAATATGTAACTAACAAGGAAGGACAGAAAGAAAAGGCAACCCCATATAAGCATTACAAAAATTCATTTTTTTAATAGATCAGGTGTGTCCAACCTTGACAACTTTAAGATGTGTGGACTTCAACTCCAACAATTTAGTTGGCTGAGGAATTCTGGGAGTTGAAGTCCACGCATCTTAAAAGTGCCAAGGCTGGATACCCCCATTCTAGAGGATAAAAAGTTGCTACAAGAGATCTCGTAACAGGGAAAAAATCCTTGACAGGCTGGGATGGAATCACTTTTGTGAAGGCACAGCATGGCACCTGACACAGCCGCAATGCATGCAACAAGATAAATAAATACAGCCCAGCAATGTGAAGAACATAGAATTAGGGAAATGCAAAATATCTTAGTCCAGAAATCATTGTAGAGGTTTTGGAGCAATGACACTCCATTTTAGCCTGTTCCGCTTTGAAGGGATGTGGGGAGAAGGCATCGAGTGAAGTCAAAGCTGAAGAAGTTTGAGATGTGTTGGGCAAGATGCCCCAAGTCATCGCAATCCCTGAACAGCCATTGCTTTGTCCTCATGTTGTTCACCTAAACATTTTTTCCTCCCCTGTGCCTTTTACTCTATCGTTTTCACCTTTCTATCTTGTAAGCCTCAGATTACTAACTAAAGGAATACTATATGCACAGTTTGAAGGGTATAATGGTATGTAGCCAATGCTCGTAACGGTAAAACCATTTGCCTCAATACAGTTCTGCTAAACTACCTTACATATCATCGGTCAAATTGTGTTTCTTGAAAAACTGATTAGAAATTTGAACGATTCTGTATTGTTTCAACTGCAGTAATTTAAAGGTACATACCAAGTTGCTGTCTGTCTGCGCTGGTATATACTCCTTAAAGGTGAATGTCAACAAGTGATACACTAAGAAGTTTTCCCAGTGGGAAGACGGATTAAATCTCCACCTGTGTGATAACCACTTACCTCCCAGAACACCAGTTTTACATGCACTTGAGCAAATGAGCATTCAGGCAGTCAAGACACGATTCATTACCTTTCCTTCTAAACACAGGTATCTTTTTGATAGCAATTGTCATCAGCATCGACACTGCTGATGGGTAACATTCCCCCTTCCCTTTTTAATGTTCTTTTAATCAAAATTTCTACAGACCAGAGAGAAGCAGTATTCATTAGCAATATGAAAATCCTTCTTTGTCTTGGACAAAAAATTGCTTGTTTAGGGAAAAGTGTTATGGAGAGTCTTGACTTCCCATAATTTTTTTGTAATAGCTCTCCTTGTTTTGTACAGTGCATTACACAGTAATTTGAAGCCTCTTTAGTTTTCCATAGTTCAATTAAATCGCAAAGAGGCTATGAATGAACTCCTCCTAGGGGCCATTTACTATCAGGGATTAAAGGTAACCACATATAATGCAGATAAATAGGAAAATGCTATTATGCAACAGTTAAGAACATGCTCTACAATATTCAGTTAAAATGTCAAAAAAATTCTAAAGATATAAAATTCTAAAGATACTTTGAGCATTAGAGTAAAAATAGAAGTCTTTCACAGAAGAAGAAAAACTGGAAAATACATTGTGGTTCTCTGTAATTATTTTTGCTTTCCTTTTCTGCCTTTCTTCTTTCATTTACCACTTTTATGCTTCAATGCTGGTTGAGGAATTCTCGGAATTGTAGTCAACCTGAGGTAGAAAAACACTGATATAGAGGGTTCAAATGGGAAATTTTCTCCACATGGTCCAGTACCAATTATAAAGCAGCTCTTCATAGTGGAAATTATATTATTCCTTATTATAGGAACAGCCATTCAGTGGATGCTGTCTTTTGGTGTAACTATAAATCTTTATAGAATCAAAAAAAATGTTAATGTGCCTGTTATAATTTAATGTTGCATATATTAAATGTTTGAATAGCAAACTTTTATTTTAAATTCTTCCCTGCAAATTTCCCAGCCAGTTTCCTTCCGCTTGCCAAAATCATTGACCTCACAGGATTCCATTTATTAATTTGCTCTCAGAAGAGTAAAATTGACTGGTAGAAAGCAGCACTTCAAGGCTGATCATAAAAACTTTCCAGTGATACCAAATCTCACTTACCTTCAAATTATCTTTAGAAATCATACATTTAGTCCTCAACTTATAAAAATTGGGACCAGAACAACTGTCATTAAGTGATGCGATTGTTAAGCGAGTCATGCCTGATTTTACAAACTTTTTGCCCCTGTCACTAATCAAAGCATGTAGTCATTATGCTAATTTGGTTTTCTCCTTTGACTTTGCTTGTTGGAAGTCCCCTGGGAAGGTCGCAAATGATAATCACATGACTCCAGGACACTGCAACCATCATGAATACATGCCAGTTACCAAGCAAATTTTGATCATGTGAGTATAGAGTCACTGCAATGGTCAAAAGCGCGAGGACCCATTGTAAGTCATCTTTTTCAGAGCCCATATAGTCATTAAACCAATGGTCATACGTCAAAAACTTCTGTAGTCCTATGCCATCCTTGAAATGCTCTTAAGATGTAACAGACAAAAGTAAATATAATTATTTTCTTCTTAGGTGCACATAAATAACAGTAACTTGGGAAATTCTGTTCCAAAAGTTTTACAGATAAAATTTATTTTGATGCAGCTTGCAGAGGAAGATTCCCACATTTAACGAGTAGACAATTCAATGGTGGAAATCAATAACATGAAAATCCAAAGTGTGCTGTTAAGCTTCCTCACTTACACCATGTAAACTTCAGATTGTCAAGATCACTTTTACATGAAAGGTACTAGGGCAGTCTTTCAAGTCAATACATGATTAGCACGCTTAACTTTATCAACTTCAGTGGGCTTTTCTTCATCCAGCAGAGCAAACTTCAAAAGTTTTAAAAGATTTGCAACATGAAGGCAAGGCCAGACAGGATATCTGTATAGATCTGAGGCTATTCTGCTGTGCTCTACATGGGAAACCTTTAAAAAACAACTATTATGACATTCAGTGGGTGCAAACTATGATGGCCCAAGTACTCACCAGTGTTGTGTTGATAGGTACATGTCTTATTTATTTTGCAGGTTCAGCATCAGCTTTTGGATACAATTTGAAATGCTGGTTTTATGAAGTCCTGCAGACAGCAGATTGAAAAGCAGAGACATCACCTTGCTGACAAAGGTCCGTATGTCAAAGCTATGGTTTTCCTAGTGATAATGCATGGCTATGAGACTTGGACCATAAGGAAGCTGAGTACCAAAGAATTGATGCCTTCCGTTTGTGGTGCTGGAGAAGACTCTTGAAGGTCCCTTGGATGGCAAGGAGATCAAACCAGTCAATCCTGAAGGAAATCAACCCTGACTGTTCATTGGAAGGCCAGATACTGAAGCTTAAGTATTTTGGCCACATAATGCGAAGAGAGGACTCATTGGAAAAAGACTATGATGCTGGGAAGTTTGAAGGCAAAAGGGGATGGCAGAGGATGAGATGGTTAGATAGCATCACTGACATGAACTCCAGGAGACAGTAGAGGATAGGCAGGCCTGGCGTACTGTGGTCCATAATATTGAAAAGAGTCAGACACAACTTAGCGATTAAACAACAACATGGCCTGACTAGTAGGACTTCATCTCCCTGTTACTTAGCCCTATTGGTTCAAGATATAGTTCATAGCAACGTACGGAAGATCACAATTTATATGAATAAAAAAACTGCATCCTCCATAGACTCAAACAGCCAAATGTCTTCATTTTCTGACATCATCATTAAATAAAAACCTAACAGAAATTTCTGACAACAGTAAATGTAAACTCATAACTATTTACCAAATAACATCCAATTCTTCTGTTCTGTGTATTTACACTATGATAACGCACTGCAGTACAATAGGCAACGTATGAAACTCAAATAACAGTGGACATGCATATCTCAGGAAAGTACTGCTCAAGCCAAGTGGAGTCAGCTTGAAAAAAATCAAATATATAATTGTGCTTATCATTATTATATGATAATATAAATAACAGACAATATACTTAAGAATGAGATGTTTCATATGTTGCTCAAGCCAAATGCAGTCGATCATTCGGATCGTCATTTCTCAGCTTTTGGATTCTAATTGAAGCCTGGGAGACTGAGACTGACCCCTTGTTGGTCAATAGGAGCATGGAATTGTCCCCAGCTTACCAGGTGTTATGAAACCAAATGTGGGGTGGCAGCAAGGAGGGGAATTGATCACAGCTATATAGGTGAGGGCGGAGTGTGATGCATGGTCATTTTAATAGATTTGGCAAAAGGAATTTTTATTGTCTGATGATGGGCTCAAGCAAAAGCCCGAAAGTGCAGAACAGTAAATTGACAATCCCAGTGATTGACTCCACTTGGCTTGAGCAACATATGAAACATCTCATTCTTACGTATATTGTCTGTTCTCTCCTTTATATTATCAAGAATATATTTGATTTTTTTTAAAAAACGAATAAGCTCCCACTGCCACCTAGTGGATTGATTTCAGATTGATTGCACACAACTAAAGGTGGGCTGCATGAAACAAATGAAACTTGCATAAAACAAATGAAATAGATGCGGACACAAAGCCAGGATATTTTATTAATAATTTATTATCTGTAAGAAAGATTGGCTAATGGTAGATTTCAGTAAAAACCTTTACAAGACTGTTGAATCACAAATATACAGACACTATAAAAACTGCTGTGAGTTTGGTTTTAAACAGGAATGCAGTGGTCCCGAACACACTTTTCTGGAAAAGAAAAAAATGGATACTGTTCTGAGTACAGAAACTTGTGTTAAGATACCGCTTTTTGCTCAGAAAATATCAGATATGTTTACAACTGGAAATTATATACAGTTGGAAATGCATGAGTTATTACACTGAAATATGTGATACACTGAATTTCTTGTGAGAACACATGTAAGTACAGTAAACCTTTGATTTAATGAACTGATGAAGGAAAGTGTATCTGTCGTAGCACTATACATGTTGTATAAAATCTGAATCTGATTTTTGAGCTGCATACGGAAGGGATTGTACATATACACAGAAGTTATACACTGTTTGGGCAGATTATCTCCTTTGCATCTTAAATCTGTTAAACAGACAACAGTTCAATCAAAGGTTTACTGTATAAGTGATTCCCGACAATAATGAAGCCCTGGGTTTAATGGTACACAGAACATCACCAAATTAATGGAAATCAAACCTTAAAATTATCTACAAACTCTAGTTAAAATTACCAAAATCAAAACTGTACATAAAATTTACAAAAATATAAGAAAAATGATTTGCTTTTGAATGGTATAAATACATTTTTCATGCTAAAATGAAAAAGTGGTATGTGTTTTCTTCTGTATTTCTAACATAGACGGTGTACGTACAAAAAAAGAGTACACAGGAGACTTGTGATTAGTGAAACTGCAAGAAGAAAAAATGGAAAGTTGGTTAATATGTTGAAATGAGCTGCATATTGCATTGCAGCCATGCCCGTTGCAGTTCACTGAAATAATAGCGCTCAAGCATTGCCAGGGGGAAAAAAGCTCTCCAAGATTCTCCACAATCCCTTTTCTTTTTTAGTTTGTTAACATCCAGGCACTTTTTTTGAGGAAGAGTATCAGACTTCTGTGTGCTGCTGAGGATCGAGGGGAGGAATGATCACATCTTCAAAATGGCTCTCATCCCCACTTTCATAGTCACTCATCATCACTTCGGACTCCATTTCGCAGCATGCTGACACATCAGAGCATGAAGCTGTGGAAGCGTACACAGAAATAGACATGTTGTCTACAGGGTCTCTGTTGTAGCCAACAGTATAAGGAGCAAAAGTTTCTCTGTAATTATTGGGGATTCCATTTATTGTGTTCTGAGGGTCTGAAACGTCTGAAGGGTAGTGATGGGGAAGATACTGGTTGAGATTGAATCTTTGCCTGCTCCTCACAGAAGACCCTAAGCTACCTACAGCAGATACATCCCTGGATTGCTGTATGGAGTCAAACTGATCATTATATTCCGGTGGCAACGGTGGGAGGTC
The DNA here is from genome assembly GCA_032468055.1 of Acrochordus granulatus. Taxonomy (NCBI): domain Eukaryota; kingdom Metazoa; phylum Chordata; class Lepidosauria; order Squamata; family Acrochordidae; genus Acrochordus; species Acrochordus granulatus. Next base: position 150,134 of record JANHZU010002488.1, on the reverse strand, counting down.
ATCTGGAACAGGGAAATCATCTGGTGGAGGCGGAAAGTCACTTTCAATGTCATACCCTCCAGCATAGTAGTCAGCATCAATCGAATTTGGATCTGTGTACAGAGGAGCCGTCTCTTCAACAACTTCATAATTTGGATATTCTTGTATGCCAGGCAGCTGGACATTTGGCATCCAGTCAGAAGTATCCCAGTGATAGCCTGGAGAGCAAAAATAAAGAAAGATTCAATGTCTTGGTCCTTAATCTGCTGTTAAGACTGAAAACCCAGCCTAATGCAGCAAGAGCAATACAGCCAACTAGTGATTAGAGAAGGGAGGAAGGAAGCAATTTGTCTCCAATGGTTAACAAAAGCATATGGTGTTACAACCACAAGTTCACAATGTGCCATGCAGTCTACAGTTTATTATCCAAGCCTGAACTAGCTATAATTTCAAAATACTTCACCCTAAGTTGTGAAAAGATGTAGTTGACCTGCCATACAATGGCATAATATTTCAGGAATTGTCTGTTACAAATAATGGAAAGTAGAAAAAAACCCGATGAACACCTGACTTGAATGGTTTTGAAATAGGAAACCAAAAGATTTTTTTTTCATTTTTGGCGAAGTGATCTGTGTTGCTTTTCTTGTCTAAAACATGCAGTAATTGTTCAAAATGTGAATTTACCCACTTGCAATGGAAAATTTGAAACATTATTTTAATATGTTTGTGTGTATACATGCATATGTGTGTGTATAGGCAACACATATGGACACACCCCTCAAGTGCATATTTTAGGAATGAAGTGGGCAGTTCAGGAACTTCTTTTCTTATTCTTTTAGTTTTTATTAACAGATCTGAATTTGTTTGTAAAATGGTTTTAAAATAAAATCAGCTGAGAAGTGCATATAACTTTAATATATACACCACTACTGTACAGGAAAAATGTTTATTTAATTAATGTGATGTATTTTTTTTTAAATCATATACTAAAATAAAAATGGAATGCAACAGACTTAGGAATAAGTATGGAATGCAAATAACACAGAAACAAGTTCATTTTGGGTCTGAATTGGGACAAATAAATTTAAGGTTTCTAATTTAAAAAAAAATAAAAAATGTAATGTTTGATCTTACTGTTACTAATTACTGGTTATTAGTTCTTTACCAGAGGCTACAAAAATATAACTGCATATCTAATTATTTTTTAAAAGAGGACAATTAGTAAAAACCATTCAGACATTCACATGTCAAATCAGATATTAAACCAACCATGCAAAAATTCCAACTGTGTTGTCGAACAAAATAAACTGAAAACAAAGGTGAACTAATTAGAGTACAAAAGAAGTAGTGTTACAATAAGTAACACTTCTCCAGTTCATAATCGATTCTACAAGGGTGTATTTTAAAGCACTGCAATAAGGTGTATGAATTACAACACAAACACACACTAAGCAACCAGTTAAAGGCAAGTTAGTGCAGTGCTGTGGACAAGTAATAGCCCAAACGACTGAAATGAGTATCATTGAACATCTACATGCAGAAGTCACCTCTTGAATTGCTCAGGTCAGGAACAGCAAAAGACTCTTTAGAAGACAGGGAAAAAAAAGGGGGGGGGAAATACATAGAGTTGATTAGTTCCAAAACTATAATGGCCTAAAACCCTACATGATGGCAATCGAAATGGCATACAAAATTCATATTCATTTTATCTACTACAATTATGGGACTACGTAGTCGAAAGCTGAGATCAACGAAGGAATCTGAGATCAGTAGCTACATGATGATGATGTTCTTCATCAAAGAGCTTTATAAAAAGGGGCTTCTAAAAGTAAAAGATACGATATAAATACACTAAGTAAAGAATAATAATAAATGTCTGAGATCCCTCTAGACAATTTCTGAAAAGTATAAATCTCGCACTTAAGTTTGTTCCAAGACCCAGACTGATCTCACATCATTATTATGACTGTTATTATATTTTTTATTTTTCCCCCTAAAAGATTTTTCATTTGAATTGTACAGCGTATATGTTATATTAGAAGTGGATTTATTTTGGTGGATTTAGAAGTGATTTATTTTGTTATATGTCAAAAACCTAGCATTTTAACTAACAGGGGTGTGTGAATTTTTTTTTATTTTTATATCCACTGTACCTGGAGGTTTCCCATGCTGGAGGAAGGTGCATTGTTAGACAAAGTTTTAACAGTTATATTACAATGTCTTAATATCAGACTTGTCAATTAACATCAGTAGCTATCTAAACATGAGGAAGGAAAAGGGTTTATAGTTATGCAAGATTTAGAAGGCTCTTAGAATGTAATTCATGAGATGATAAGTTTTGGGTCCACAAAGACTGCAACCTCACCCATTCACATTCAATTTTTTTCTCTTTTCTCAGGAAGGAGGAGTTTTAAATTTCCTCTACAATCACTAGCTCTATATCGCTCTCTCCCCAAAAATAGCAATACTGAAGAATTTGCATATGGGAACTGCATCAGAGGGATACAGTTGTAAGCTGTTTCCCATAGGTCCTTCTTGCTCTGAAGGATCAACTCTAGGACCCTCTTAGCATTTTGCTAAATTCTGCTAAAATTGATAAGACCTGATTGTTCTTAGAAACCTTTTAAATTTCTCTCAAGGCTTCAGTGGCTATTTCAGAAATCATGTTAAGATATAATGGGTGGAAGGAATAAACTTGAGTAACAGGAGGAAGAGCTACCACCAAGACAAGGGTTAGATAAAAGAAAATCTGGAGCAGCACATAAAGTAAAGATCTCAGACAAGATCTTCCCCAATCTTCATGAAG